>SHCU01000237.1:116731-128506 GCA_004307685.1 Ceratina australensis | reverse complement strand
ATTCGATCGTCTCCAACCACGTGGAGATCGTCTCCACAATCACGACCATAGTTTCCTCCATAGTGACCGCGTCCTTCTCTTGAGCAGCATCCCTCAAGTGAGATAGTTCTTTTCTCACGTCCGCAGCCCGTTCTTCGGCTAATTTTTCGTTGGCTACTTGATCGAGATGAGCAATCCGAAGAATATTTCCTAGGTGACTTGGCTGCGTGGCATTACGAAGATTCTGCATTCGATCAGAAATCGACTTGGCAGTCTGACTGCTTTGAGCAAGCTGAAGTTGAGGCTCGTATTCTATAGCTTCGGCAAGTATAAACGCTTTTGAACTGGAAGCCACCGATGGGCTCGCTGTATGAGTTAATTCCCATGAAGGTTGCTCCACTCTGTTAGAAGATTCGCTGATAATGTCCGCGTAGGATTTTATTTTAGGCCGATCATTCTCTTCAACCACAGATTCTATAGGAGAGAACGTCTCCTCTGTTGTATCCATTGGTTCGGGAGAGACCATTCCTGCAGTGATTGGAACTTGTACTTCCGATTTCGCATCCCCTTCTCTTTTATCCAAGTTCCACACATCTTGGGTATATTTCATCACCATTGGTTCTGTCGTCGTCACGAACGAGGTAGAACTTTGAACAGGTGCTTCCAATTCGTCTCCTCTTCTTTCGGGTGTCAGCTTAGAACGTTCTTTCCGTGCAACATCATCGTTCGCTTTGTCGAAGTCATCACCAGGAAGGGATCTCTCTTTACCAACATTTCTTTTAGCGACATCGGAATAAGACAATTTCAAGGACAGATCCCGCGATTCCACAGGTTGTCCGAATATAGATTCGAGATCCTTGTCACCAGTGGAAATTTCGATGGTTTTGTGCCTCCTCTTTCGCTTTTGTCTTTTGCCTATACTAGTATCTTCCGGCTTCCCGGCTGTACTTAAATCTTCGGTGGTAGTCGTATCTTGCGAAGTGTCTGTTAATTTACTGGTAGTATCGGTAGCGTCACTAGTCGATAATTCTATAGTTGCCTGTAAACGTATCTCGAATCCATGATCCCTCCCTAATGGAGACGATTTTTCACGCTCCTCCTTAGATGCTACTTTTTCATCAAGTGTTTGTACACGCTCTCCCGTCTTCGTTTCTTCTATCTTCGCAACCGTCTGGCAAATAGACACTGGTTTCATTATTTCCTCCGCTCTCGACGTTTCCGAGAGCTCTTCAATATTTTGTACTTCTACATCAGGTGCTACTGGAATTTTTGTAAGTTTCGGAGGTGTCATCACATCCGTCGACGCGTCGACCACGTCTTTTGTAATCTCTATCACATTACCTTCTTCATCCTTAACAATCGCTCCCTTCTCTTCTTTCAACGTCGTGTCCGTTTGCTGCGAAACTGCAACCAGTGATTTCTTCCTCTCAGCGCTGGTTTGCGCTTCATCCTCGCAGGTTTCCGGAATAATTTGCACGCTTTCCTCAACGTGAGGCACTATCTCAATCGTTTTAATTTGTACCGATCTGTCAGATGTTTTTGCCTCCGGCGTTGCAGTTTGCGACTGTTCATCCACCAATTCTTTGACCTCCTCCAAACTAGTCTGAGCAGATAGTTCGCAAACGTTCGTTTCGTCCGGAGATACTGGACTTGTCTGAATCATAGTTTCTCGAAGCGGTTCAGGTTCAATTGTCTGCGATTCTACTTCTTGACTTTCAATCTGTCGTGGACTTTCCTTAGCGCTAGTTTGTGTTTCTACCTCTTCGAACGGAGGCTGCTCCATCAAATCCGCTTGTATGTTGAAGTCCAGCATTACTTTCTCCGGGCTACTAGGCACACTGGTTTGAGCTTCGATGTCTACGATCTTAGGTGTCTCAGGAGTCACCGTCTGAACACTAGTGACGGTTACAATCTTTTCCTCGCACGGTGGTGGAGTAGTTTGCGTCTCAACTACCTCAACAACCGGTTGTTCTGTCAAATTCGCTTGAACGTTAAAGTCTATTATTGGCTTCTCTGGGGTACTAGTTTGTGCCTCAATCTCTACGGTTTTCGGTATTTCAGGTGTCACCGTTTGAACCTCGGTGACGGACACAATTTTCTCTTCGATTGGTGGGGGTGTTGTCTGTGTCTGTACGACTTCAACAACCGGTTGTTCTATCAAATCAGCTTGAACGTTGAAGTCCACCGTTGTTTTTTCTGGAGTGATGGTTTGCGCTTCGATCTCTATAGTTTTTGGTAGTTCAGGTGTCACCGTTTGAACCTCGGTGACGGACAGAATTTTCTCTTCGATTGGTGGAGGTGTTGTCTGTGTCTGTACGACTTCAACAACCGGTTGTTCTATCAAATCAGCTTGAACGTTGAAGTCCACCGTTGTTTTTTCTGGAGTGATGGTTTGCGCTTCGATCTCTATAGTTTTTGGTAGTTCAGGTGTCACCGTTTGAACCTCGGTTACGGACAGAGTTTTCTCTTCGATTGGCGGAGGTGTAGTTTGCGTCTCTACCACTTCGACAACCGGTTGTTCTATCAAATCAGCTTGAACGTTGAAGTCCACCGTTGTTTTTTCTGGGGTGATGGTTTGCGCTTCGATCTCTATAGTTTTTGGTAGTTCAGGTGTCACCGTTTGAACCTCGGTTACGGACAGAGTTTTCTCTTCGATTGGCGGAGGTGTAGTTTGCGTCTCTACCACTTCGACAACCGGTTGTTCTATCAAATCAGCTTGAACGTTGAAGTCCACCGTTGTTTTTTCTGGGGTAATGGTTTGCGCTTCGATCTCTATAGTTTTTGGTAGTTCAGGTGTCACCGTTTGAACCTCGGTGACGGACAGAATTTTCTCTTCGATTGGTGGAGGTGTTGTCTGTGTCTGTACGACTTCAACAACCGGTTGTTCTATCAAATCAGCTTGAACGTTGAAGTCCACCGTTGTTTTTTCTGGAGTGATGGTTTGCGCTTCGATCTCTATAGTTTTTGGCATTTCAGGTGTCACCGTTTGAACCTCGGTGACGGACAGAATTTTCTCTTCGATTGGTGGAGGTGTTGTCTGTGTCTGTACGACTTCAACAACCGGTTGTTCTATCAAATCAGCTTGAACGTTGAAGTCCACCGTTGTTTTTTCTGGAGTGATGGTTTGCGCTTCGATCTCTATAGTTTTTGGCATTTCAGGTGTCACCGTTTGAACCTCGGTGACGGACAGAATTTTCTCTTTGATTGGTGGAGGCGTAGTCTGCGTCTCTACCATTTGAACAACCGGTTGTTCTATCATATCGGCTTGTACGTTGAAGTCCACCGTTGCTTTCTCTGGCGTGGGGGTTTGCGCTGCAATCTCTATAGTTTTTGGTACTTCAGGCGTCACTGTTTGAACTTCCGTGACAGATAGAGTTTTCTCCTCGACGGGTGGCGGTGTAGTTTGCTGTTCAACGGCGACCACAATTTTGTCCGTGGTCTGCGTCTCCGTTTCCATGGGTGGTGTTGTCGGTGAAGTCTGTGCTTCAATGGAAGCCATATCCGTAATTGCAGTTTGAACCTGAATCTCCTCGGTCTTGGCTGGTGCACGCCAAAGCTCCTCTATCGGACTGGTTTGAATAGCATACTCCTCCACTTTGGTCACAGGGGACTCCGTAGTCTGAGTGCTTATTTCTCCTATTTCTGGTATTTCTTTTAGTTCAGCTTGAACGCTGAAGTCCAACGCGGAAAGTGGAGATGTCTGCATCTCGACGTGCGCCAAATTTGGTTCCTTTTCAGGCAGAGTTTGTACGCTTAAATCTGACACAGGCAGCGGAGACGTTTGAGTTTCCTTGGGCAATTCGATCGTCTCAGCGACTTCGAGTGAGGTTTGCATCTCTTCTTCTCGTACTTCCGGTACCTTCGTCTCCTCCATTAAATGCGGTGACGTTTGCGAATACATTTGTGACGCTCTTTCCTGCTGCGGTGACGTAGCGACGGAAACGTTGAACTCCTGACCGATAGTTTGAGTGTCAACCTCGATTTTCGTAGCGTGAGTTCTTACATCACCCTCCTCTCGCTTCTTCTTCTTCTTTTTCTTTTTGGCCTTAGGGTCTGCGGTATCCACAGGCGTCAAACCATTGGTGAACTCCCCCTCGTCGGTAGTAGTCTTCGGGAATTCAGTTTGTTCTTCCTCTCTGAAACTTCGTGTCCTCTGCTTTTTCTTCTTCTTCTTCTTTATCCGCGTCGCGTTCTCGCCTTCCAGAGTAGCCGTCGACGCTACCGTTCTGTCCGCCTCGTAACCGTCTTCACCTTCGGACGTATCTGGTTTCGAAGATAATTCTAACGTCGACAACATTTTCGTGACGTCTGGTTGCGGTGATTCGCTGATGTGCTTTGAGGAGTCGGTTAACTCGACGTCGATCTCCATGGATTCGGCGATGCTCGAAGCGATACTGGAGCCACTCGGTTTCGTTTCCGTGGATTTAATCGGTGATTCGATCGCAGCTTCCTTCTCCGAGGTGATGACAGATTTGTCCGACATAATAATCTCGGATTGGGTGCGCGGCGAAGTTTGAACGATCTTGTGTATCACTGATTTGCTCTCCTTTTCAGCTGGCAATCGAATATCGACGTCCTCTTTGACCACGCGACACGGAGCCGCTTCCGGTTCAGCCTGACTCTTCACGGACACCGTAGGCATTTCTTCCCCTTCTTTCTTCACAGCCAGAGATATCTCTACTTTGTGAAAGATCGGTTTGTATTCTGGTTTCAGAGCTTCGTCTATGTATTCATCGACGGAGTAATCGACTTCAGGAACGAACGAGTTTTTCACTATTTGTTGCTTCACGTGAATCGGTAATGCTGGCTCGGGTTCTTTGCTCTCGATCGTTGTCGGTATCGATTCCTTAGATAAAGAAGGTTCTCCTGAAACGTGAACTGGTTTTTGTACCGCCAACTCTTTCGTCGTTTCAATTGCCGACGGCTTTTCTTCTATTGTATCTACGGTGCCTCTAGTGTGCTTCGCTACATCTACCGTGCGACCCTCTAGCTCGATACTGGGTGTCTCGCTGGTTACTGGTGCTTCGACAGACTTACAGGTCGGTTTGGTGAGGTCGTCCGGCTCGATTGAGGATTTGGCTAATTCTTCCTGCGTCTCGCGTATCTCTTGGCTCTGTAAAGTAGTCGACACTTCAGCGTCGATGAACGCCTGACTGGCAGAAGTCTTTTTCCCATTTACCTCATGCTCGACTATCGATTCCGGTTGCGCGCTCTCGCTGGCTTCAGTTTGAACAAGTTGTTCTTTCTGCGTCTCTTCTTTTAATGGTGCCTGAGTAACTACATCAGACAGGTTCTCTTCAGTTTTTTCCTTAGTATCGGGCGATGGTGCCTTTTCCGATTTTAGAAATTCCATGGTTGGATGCATGTCCTTGGCGAACGCACCGAAAAACGGCCCCTGTACCGAAACATCCTCCCTAGTTTTCTCTGTACCCTCGAACTTCAAATCTTTGCCCTCTTTGTCTGTAACATCGTCAACAAGGACGCGTTCCGGTGTTTTTTCCTCGATTATTCTTCCATCAGGGCCAACGCGTCTTTGCTCCTCCTGCTTAACCACGTTTATGCTTATGTGCGGTATATTCTTCTCGTCGATTTCAACCTCTTCGGGTTCTTCTATTATCTCTTCCGTGGCAGTCTCCTTCCCATCGATAATCGTCACTTTCCTGATGATCCTTCTAGTTTTCCGAACTACTCTTCTGGTCACTTGTTGCACCACTGCGTGAACGCTCGACGTTTTCGCTTGGTATTCACCGTCTTCCGTTAGAACTCCTTCCTCGAACGGTTGCGGACTAATATCCCTGATGTGTCCTTGCGTCACCATGTGCGTGTACTGCGGAGCTGACTCGAACTCCTCTACATTGACATCTTTATAAGGCGTCCCGGTCGCGACTCTCCCCCCGTAAATTTGTCTCGTCGTAGTTTCTATAGTGCCGTTCGGTTTCGTCGTAGTCAAGGTAACTTGCTGGTCTCTCATGGTAGCCTCCGAGAATGCTTGGACAACCGATGGCGCGTCTCCGATTGCCGTCGAGGTGGAAGACAAATGTTGTTGCGTGGTCTGTCTACTGGTCATCGTCGTACGCCTTAGTTTTCTCACTATTATCCTCTTCGAGCCATCCTCGTCTACCACCACTTCCGTGGTCACATCGTCCGGTTCTACCAAAATCGTCTCGAACGATTGTGGAGCCGCGTGAACGATATTCAATTCGCTGGTCGTGTTATCGGTATTCGTCGGGTCCTGATACTTCATATCGACGACGATGTCCTCCGCTATAGTGTCAGGACGTTCTTGAACGATTTCTTGGGAGGAGGAAGCTGTGGCCAAGTTCTTCGTGGCTATTTCGATCACGTCGTGATCGCCCTCCGTGGTTTTCAAGATCTTTATCGTCTCTTGAGTTTCGACTGCAGGTTGCGAAATGTCGACGGTTTGCGTTTCGACCACCGTCGAGATTGGAATTTGATTCGTGGAGGTCTGCTTGGTGAGACGTTGCGGTTTCTCGATATCTTCTGCCAATAAACTCTGCCCGGTTTGGAGCGAAACGTCGGCCAGAGACGGCATACTACTCTCGAGGGATGAGTGTATCGAAGGTGCTTGATCGAGGGTAGCGTCGTCTCGGTCTGATGTTTCGTCGGCTCGCGCCTTTTCGTCGCGAAGCTCCTGAAAAGTGTAAAATGCGATTCAAGGTGCCTACGACGTATAGTGAACTACAAAACAACCACTAAACCGATTAAATAAAACGTATAATTTTTTAAGGAAGCCAAATAGGTTGATTAGATTGCGGATTTTTAAGTACGATCAAGCATTTACTTCAATTTCAGAAATTCATCGTAGATATAAACAGTTTTTATCATTTAAATGCTATAATACTACAGATGTTCGTATCTCTGTATATTCATATGTACTGTGTCAGTGATTGTCTTTTCTGTAAATTGAGCTTGATAATGAATATATAAAATCCATACTCTGTCAATCATTCTTGGACTACTTGAATGAAAAAATGTAATTTTCTTCGTCTGCTACACGTCACGAAGTAACACCACTGTAGCTTCTCGAACTTCAAGGCCCTTTTTAACATTTTTTTAGCAAAATAGCAGTCATAGGGACAATCTGATCCATGACATTTATTATACACATTTTGTTACCCTTTAAAGCTTGAAATATTGCAGAGAATAGCAAAATAAGTCACAAGGTTGTTACGTAATAGGAGTATAAGTTACGGCGCGACACCGCTACCCACAATTACGAATTATAATGCACGTTGGTTAATCATAGACACCCATGAATTACTGTTCGCTTTTGTTATGTGTGTACGTTTCGAACGATTGTTATATGATGATTTAGTGGGTGTCAACTATTTCGATCGATATAGCTGCACCTGCATGGTGTCGATGGAGAAACGGAGATGGAAGAAATTATTTAGAAAACATGATGGCCGAGGAGCGAGAACGAGAATATCCGCAGACAAGAACACTCCGCGTAACACTAGCGTATTTTTAGCTCCAAGTGAACGTTACGCCCGGCTTTATTTTAATGAACTTATTTTCGGTACGATAAGTGGTATATGTATGTATATATGTATAAAAAGGGAAATCAGATCCATCTAACAAGCAAATAAGGATTTACTACAGAAGACAAAATAAAAAGTGGAGAAAACATCCGAAATGAAATATTTTACAATAAAGTTTGTACAGTTGCATGTAGTCCGCATTATATCATGGACAAAGTATATATACATACAATACCTTGATAGTAATCGGGGCTATAAATAAAAAGGGGGAGATGGGAATTACAATGAGTATACTTTAATTACAGCATGAAAAAAATTACAGAGTAATCATATTAACATTCCTTCGAGACAAATGCTGCGCCTATACAATTACATCCATTACCTTAAGCTAAAGGAACATAAAATATGCGTTATACGTATGTATATATAAATAAATAAATAAATAAATAAGTACATACACCGTGAAAATGATAAGACGTGTGAACAAGGTAGTGCGATGTGAATGACTATAATATGTTGCATGAGAAGCATAGGTGGAATAAATTAATGATGCGATGATTGATAAAAAATTGAAGGTGAAACGATAATTATATACGTGTGTGACGAACCCTTATCCTGTTTTAGTTTACCCATTAATAAATATCGTGCAAAATTATACGACAAACATAAATGACAATGACTTGAAGTAGCGGAGGAAAATAAGATATGAATGTTACATGCTTCATTATATCCTGCTCCTATCTGGTACAAAATATAGCCAGTATATATTGTACGTACACTCTTGTTATTCTTAAAGATCTCTTACTTTCGGAAGAGACTGAATACTCTTTACTTTATTCCCCCACCCGTCACCAGAATACATCAGAGTATTACTAGAAGTCGAGAAATTAGAATTGATTGATCTCATTTTTTCATCAAGTTTAATAATTTTGCTATCTTCAATGGACTTTGCTTTTTCTTTAATAATCGTGTGCACTTCACGAGCATTTTGCGCTGTGATCAGCGAAGTTTGCGAAAGCCACCGAGCATTGGAAAACGTTGGGTACCTGCTGCCTTTGCTGCAGACGCGACATCACCTCCAACAACGCATTCTTCAAGACCCTTGCCAGCGTGCTGATCTCTGGCAACGATTCAAGCTCCGAAACCCGCTGCGCGTGACTGCTAAGCTCATCCTGCAAAGCCTGTGTCCGTACACAGAGATTTAGCTATGTTATGTCGCGAATCTGGTTCTTGTTTAAAAATAAATCGTGCGCGCCGCCATTTGAGATCTTCACTCGAAATGAAAATCGGCGAGTAACAATATGATTTTACGTTAACGAAATATTTCAACCATTTTGAAAATTTAGCATAATCTCGAAAATAAATATAACTGTTTGCATAAATATTCGGTCATCTTTTAGAACGAAATAACTTTTTTTGGTCAATTTAATTTTGTTACAGATGCTAAACTTCGTACGACTCAGAAATATTTGACTGTTTGCGAAAACTGATTGATGAAACTGAAGAATTGATTGATTGATATCGCGTATATTTTTAATGTACGAGTTTTAGTGCGCGACTGAAAATGGAACTTCTTTTAATACAAACGGACCTGGCTTGTGGCGATGGATTGTTGCTCCTTCATACCCGCCACGATGTTCTTCAGCCACGCATCCGTTTCGTCCAAGAACTGTTTGTACGCATGAATATCGTGTCCACGCTGCTCTTGCTGACCTCGCGCATCCTCGAGGGTGGCTCGTCCTTGCTCTGCCTGCGCTAGAAGCGTGGCAATACGAGCCTGAACCTCCGCTAAGTTTGATAATAATTTCTGAGCCTCGGAATCGCCTGGAATTTTTTGTAGTTCTTCCTCCAGCTGCCGCGCCTCTTGATCATAATTTTGCAGCTGCGTTAACAGATCCTGAAAACAAATTTTTATACTTCTACTTACCTGATAAATATTAGGTACCGAAGAAAGTTCTTGCGGATTCTTATCAAACATCTTTTTTTATACGTGATTTTCTTTTATTGAAGATTTTTATTTTCTAAATTATTTTCAATTTATCAGATATCTTTGCTTCTCATACAATTTCTGAATTTTCTTTCCAAAAAATTTCAAAACCGCATGAACTTTTATTTCATTGTCAGTACGAAATCATTTGAAGCTGTTTCCATGAGATTTCTAAGAAGCTATTGGAAAACTGAAAGTCTAAGGAAAGGAAAAAAACGATTTGTATCTTTCGTTGATTGTAATCTCACCATGAGTGCGGACAGCATGGAATCTATGCTATCACGAGGTAAATAAGTTCCCTTTAAGTTGGATAGGCTCAGTTGTAATACCATTAGACGCTCTTCTATGATGTCCTGTAACATGGGTACGTGTTAATGAATGCCGGGAAGAATTTAGGCAATGGCAACAATTAAAGGATGCCGTGCACATCAGACTTCTTAATCAACTACAAACCTAGTCTGTTAACAATTAATCGATTAAATCAAACTGGGCACATGTCAGCTAATGATAACATTAAAAAAACTGGTATCAATACTTTATGGTCAAAAGAGCTGGGATACTTAAGAACACGATCAATCATACAGATAAAAAGAAAACAAAATTTACATCAAACGATATCAAACTGTTACTGTAAAAAAACATCTGTTTTAACATTGAAGCTAACAGGAAATTAAGAAATTTGTCTCTTATTTCAGGTATAAGAGAAAAATCTGAGAAAGAGTTACTACACAAAATGTATGCTAAATAATTATTTCAAATTGTCTCCTTCAAGAAGAACAAAAATTGTTCGATACAAAAGACCGACTTGTAGATTAATCGCGATGTAAGTCAAAAATCAGATTACGCACGTGCATTGAAGTAAATTGTAACATGCAAATCGGAAGTGGAGAAAAGAATCGGCATAGCGGGTAGCGACACTGAAAAGCGATTGCAATGTAGCAGCACTAACATAGCGACTCGACAGCGACTAGCAAAGAGTAAAAACGTAAGAGTCAGCGAGTAGAAAGAGATACGCTCGAAGTACAGAGAGGTTGATGGAAGTTTTACAAAAGTGATCAAACGTACAGATCATAAAATAGTTAAATTTACATTTAACCCCCTTATATTTAAAGGAGGAATAGTAAGACGAACAAACGAAAAGAAAACAAAAAAATGAGGGCGTAAGATATAAAACATTGTGCCAAGCATACGCACACGCAGACGCATTCACACACGCGTACACGCGAATACCGCGCGATACAGCAATGATTAAAACAACAACAAGGACTGAAACTCCTTTCAAGCTCGATTGGATAAAAAAAGATCGAGCGCAGCTTGTGTCATGATCGCACCTTGATCCCTCGTATCCTTTTTTCAGCCTCATCTTCAGCTACCCCCGTCTCTCTCTCCGTCTTCACAATTCGAGTGCGCTGCTGCATCGATCCTCTTTCTCTACCTAAATGTTCCTTAGGATCGGGACCATAATCAGGGATGCTTGGTTTCAAGGACAACTCGGTACAAGTGGACTCTAGCTCTTGAACCGGGATTACGGTTTTGCCATCTAACATCGAAGTTTGTTCAACAGAAATGGATTGCAACTTTGTCTCCTCAAATATTTCTGATGACTCATCTCCCACTTTGGAAATCGATTGATCATTCTCGAGATGGGCAGGGAATGATTCAGAACGATTCAGAACGATTAAATTCGAGACTGGTGTCTCTACGGATTGATCCGTTCTCTGCTCGTCCTCGCTCGACAAATAAGTACTATAATCGGTCCAGCTACCTATACCACCGGGAAGATCAGCGATCAGACGTTCGGTATGTGGACCACCCATGAAATAAGAATTGAACGGGCCACCGTTTCCCCCACGGCCATTCAGATTCCTATCGTTTTCATCCCCATCGAAATCATCCGGATCGTTAGAATCGCGATTTATTTCATCAGAGGTATTGTCTCTAGCGTAATTAGCGAGATTCTCGAATAGGTAGCGTTCAGCTTCGTGATAAGGATGCTTGTCTGGCCAGAAGCCACTGTCAAGGGAGAGAAATTTCGACCTACTGATCTCTGACAGAGTTTTTAAGATTAGGGGCGTTTGAGCCGGTTTCTTTTTCTCGGGGCTCAAAACTAAAATTTCATCGGCTATGTAAAACTGCACTTTCGGTTTCGCAGGCTCGATCACTATGTCTACGGTTTCGATTTCTGGCTCGCTCAATATGCATTTTTCGAATTCTTCCTCCGTTTCCAATTGTAACTGGATAGAATCAAGCGCTATAGGCGATTCAATTTCGTCTATTAGTTTCTCGATTGGAGTTGTCTCTTCGGGA
>SHCU01000237.1:103035-116036 GCA_004307685.1 Ceratina australensis | reverse complement strand
TGTCTCTACGGATTGATCCGTTCTCTGCTCGTCCTCGCTCGACAAATAAGTACTATAATCGGTCCAGCTACCTATACCACCGGGAAGATCAGCGATCAGACGTTCGGTATGTGGACCACCCATGAAATAAGAATTGAACGGGCCACCGTTTCCCCCACGGCCATTCAGATTCCTATCGTTTTCATCCCCATCGAAATCATCCGGATCGTTAGAATCGCGATTTATTTCATCAGAGGTATTGTCTCTAGCGTAATTAGCGAGATTCTCGAATAGGTAGCGTTCAGCTTCGTGATAAGGATGCTTGTCTGGCCAGAAGCCACTGTCAAGGGAGAGAAATTTCGACCTACTGATCTCTGACAGAGTTTTTAAGATTAGGGGCGTTTGAGCCGGTTTCTTTTTCTCGGGGCTCAAAACTAAAATTTCATCGGCTATGTAAAACTGCACTTTCGGTTTCGCAGGCTCGATCACTATGTCTACGGTTTCGATTTCTGGCTCGCTCAATATGCATTTTTCGAATTCTTCCTCCGTTTCCAATTGTAACTGGATAGAATCAAGCGCTATAGGCGATTCAATTTCGTCTATTAGTTTCTCGATTGGAGTTGTCTCTTCGGGAACTTGATCAACTTCTTTACTTATATACTCAAGTTTCTTTGCTATTTCTTGAACTTCCTCGATTTCTTCGGTGCCCTTTATTTCTGTCTCGAGTCTTTCAGGTTCTTTCGCGTCATCTGCTATTATCTCAACGGGTTTGAGAATTTCTGCAGATTTTGTTTCGAGTGGTATGATCATGTCTTGTTTAATAGTAGAAGTTTCTATTTCAGTGATTTGTAATTTCGCGGACAAACTCGGACTTTCGGACAAACTCTTTTCATCCTTCTTCGATTCTTCTTTAGTGTCAATTGTATCAGGTTTCTTTTCCTCCGTAACTATTTTTTCTGTGAGTTGAGGTATCGAAATGTCTTCAGTTTTCTGCACAGTGTCATCCATAGCAGATTTGTCCCCTGATTTTACAGATTGTACAATTTTCTCTTCAACTTTCTGTTCTTTCATGCTCTCTATAGCTTCTTCTTTTTCTTTTACTTCCTGTTCTCTTTCAATTTCCAATTTTTTAATACTTCCACCTTCAATTTCCTCAGATATATTCACGTTCTCTTTTATTTCTTGAGTTGCAATAATTGATGTTTCAACATTTTGCATATCCTTTAAAGATCGCGACTGTAGTGCTGTTTCTTGTTCTTCCTGTTTAGATTTCTTCGCCTGTTTGTTTTTACGCTTCGACTTGTCCTTCGAGGCAGGTGTCGACTCCTCCCCTTTTACATCCTTTTTCATTTCTTTTGCAACTAATAAAAGTGCATCGACGACTTTTACTTCTTCTTCTACTGGTTTTGGTAATTCTATTTTTTCCTTTCCATTCATTTTAGATATAATTTTAGGCATTGTTTCAGGTGCAAGTTTTATTTCATCGGTAATCTTCTCGGGAATGATCAAAGGTGTCTTTTCTCTGATCTTACGTTCTTCATTAATATTTTCACTTTTCATAGTCGCCTCTACAGGTAACTCGATTGGCTTTTCTTCTTTTAGTATTGTGTCTACTGCTTCCATATTCTCTCGTGGAGTTATTTCTTCTTTTTCATCTATCGACTTTTCCTCACTGGTCGCTCTACTGGTTGACTTTTCCTTCGTTTTCCTTTGTTTCTTCTTCTCCTTTTTTGAAAGTTTAGATTTCTCTTCTGATTTTGCTTGTCCTCTACTCTCCACTGTGCTTTCTTTTATTTTTGCCTCACTATCCATTACTTGGTCTTTAATAGATAAAACAGGGTCTTCTTCAGGCATTTTCGGTGCTTTTTCTTGTTTCCCTTCGGTCATATTTCCGTCTGCTTGTTCTAATTCTTTTTTTGTAGTTTCTATCGGTACTTCCTCTTTTATTACGGATGCTACTATCGCTTTCTTTTCAATTGAAGCCTCAGATGTTTGTTCTTGAAGTGTCATCATTTTCTCTTCAGATAATCTCTCCTTTTCAATTAGCGTCTTTGACGTTTGCTTTTCAACAGTCTCGGCCTTTTTATCCTTTGATTTTCCTTTACCCTTTTTTGTAGTTGCCTGTTTCTCAGGTTTTGCTTCCTGAACTGGTTCCGGTTTGGATTCTATTTCAGTTTTTATTTCTAATTGTTCTATTTCCTTTTCCTTTTCGACAGGAATATCCTCTTTCTTTGTATTTATGCCTTGTTTCAATTCCTCTTTCAGTGCCTCTTGTTTCAATTCTTCTTTTATCGTGTCTATCGATGCTTCTTTGTTCGTTTCAGGTTCAGGTAATTTCGTCTCTTGAGTTGGTGTTTCAAGTATTTGTTTCGGATCAGGATCTACCTTTTCGTCCTTAGTTTCTGCTGTAGCTGTTTGTTCCTTAAGTTCCTGAGCAGATTCATGCGTAGATTCAATTTGGGATTTTATTATTTCTATTTGTTTTATTTCTGCCTCCTCTTCAATAGCACTATCTCCTTCATTTTTTTGTTTTAATTGCTCCTTCGTTGTTCCTGCTGGTATTTCCTTCTTTATTTCAGGTTCAAGCAATTTTTTCTCTTCGATTGATGTCTCAGACACTTCTGTTGACGTAGATTCTGCCTTCACATCCTTAGATTTTCCTTTGCGTTTTCCTGTAGCTATTTGTTTCTCAGTCTTTATTTCCTGAATAGGTTTGGATTTCACTTCGGATTTTGTTACTTCTTTCTGAACTTCCTCAACACTTGTTTCTTTCGTACTTTTGTCTTCTTCTTTCACATCTGCTTCCAATATTTGATCAGCATTTGTTTGCTTTGTTTGTTCCTCTTTCTCAATTTTTTCCTTAGGTTGTTCCTTATCTGATTTACCTTTCTTGGACTTTTTATTTTTCTTAGAAATGGTAGTAGGTTGTTGCTTTATATCAAATGTCAGCTGTTCTGTTGTTTTAGGTTTCTTTTGATCCGTTTCGGTTATCTTGTCTGCACCTGGAACCTCAGACTTTACAGCTTGCACTTCTTCTTTTGCTTCGATATTCTCTTGTGTCATTTCAATTGTCTCTATATGTTTTTTACTATCTGGTAGCGTATTATTTTCTTTTGCCTTTGACTTAGCTTTGCCTTTTGAACTATTTTTCTCTTCTTCTTGTTTCTGATATTTTTGTTCAACTTGATCTTTCTCCTTTACATCGGATTTCGTTTTATTTTTATCCTTTCGTGGTTTTTCTTTGATTTTTTCCTGTTCATCTTTCACTAGCTGGTCACGATCGACGCTTCCCGACTTTCCTGTACCTTTTTCCTTTTTCAACGTTTCTTCTTTTCCTTTATTGAAATCTTTCTTCGTTTGTTCTCCTACTTTTTGTGCATCTACTTTCTTCAGCTCCTCTGCCAAGATCTCTTCGGGAACAATGGGTTTATCGCTCGATTGTTTCGAGGTTGTCCCGTCACGTCTAGCGCTTCTGGATCGCGATCTGGATCGTCTGGATCGTAATTCCTTTCGATTTACAAATTCCATGAAACCTTGTTCGTCTATCTGCACTACTTCCTCGATTGGTACCGGTTCCGGAGCCTCTTCCACGAATATTTGTATTTGAGAAGGATGTTGTTCAGTAGGTTGCTCTTTTTTCTCGACGATCTCTTTAACAGCAGGTGATTGAAGAGATTGCAGCGGTTCAACGTGTTTGCTCACTACGGCAGCCCAAGAATCCTTTAATTTCTGCGGAGTTTCAGCTTCCATCGCGTTAGGTTTCGCGTTTTTATGTTCGCCTAGAGCTTCCTTTTCTATGTCTTCCACCCACAAAGTTGACTCTACGACATCACTTTTTTCAGCAATTGTTCCATCAATATTTGCTTCACCCACAATTATTTCCTCAACTTGTTTTGGTGTTTCTATTACGGTTTCAGAAGGAATCACTGTCGTCTCTTCTGAGAAAATCATTTCTCTGTCTTTAGGTACTTCTTCCAAATTCTGATCAGATCTCAAAGGAATTGGTTTTAAAATGATCATTTCCTCTTGATTAGGCTGTGGAGATGTTCTTTTACTGGAAGCTGCAACTTGCGCGTAAGATTTGTTAGAGTCTTTCGCTGCCGATTCTGTTGGTTCTCCAAGTTTCTCAGAGACGATTGTCTTCTTTTTCTCTTTCTCATTTCCTTCATCACCGGAAGCTTGTTTTATCTCTGCGCTCCTCTTTTCTTGTTTCGGCTGTTTTTTCTTTGGGTGTTTCATTAGTTTTTGTTGCACCGATATATCTTGCGATTCTTCGGACAAATTTCCATCCGTCGATTTGATTTTTTCTAGTTCTGTTTCGTCAATTACTTGTTCTTGAGGTATCAATTTGGCAGCTTGTACATTTTCACCGGAGATATCAGCTGTTTCGGTAGTTTCTTTCGTACCAACAATAGATGCCCACGATTTGGCCGCCGATGGTTCTTCTATCTCAGGTATTACGTCTTTTATCTCCGAATCCTTCCCATCTTTTTTAATTTCTACAATTTCAGCCACGTTCTCCTGAGAAGGTGTAGTCGATTCTTCACTTACTTTTTTCTCTTCGTGTTTCTTGTTTGAATCTGACGAACTGGCTTCTTGTTTTTCTTGTTTCTTTCCCTTTTTCTCTGGTGCCGGTTTGGGTTTAGCCTCACTCTTTTCCTTCGACTGTTTTTGTTTTCCAGATTTTGTTTGTGTTTTTGTCTCTGCTTTCTTTGATTGTTCAATCGGTATCGTTTTATCTTCCTTTACTTCAGATTGAGTTTCCTTTAAATCCATGTTTTTTGATTCTGTAATCTCTAACTTTGGTTCTAATTTAGTATTTTCTAATTTATCTGGTGCTGCTGTTTCACTTGTAATTACAGATTCTTTATTTTGTCGCTCTGCTTTTACTGATTCTTCCAAATTTTCTTTTCTTTTAGACTCTTTGGACGACTTTTTCTTGCCAGAAGTAGGCTTCTCAACTATTCTCTCTATTACTTTTTCCTGAACTTTACTCTGATTATCTGTGATTATTTTTTTCTCTTCTTCTTGCTTTGCCTCTGGTTTTTGATCTTCTCCCTCTTTCACTTGTCTCATTTCCAACGATTGTATTGTAGATGTTACATCTTCAGATTTTTGATTCAATGATATTAATGGATCTTGTAAAGTAATAATATTCTCTATATGTTTCTCTTCTTTTTTTTGTAACGCTGTACTTATGTCTGCAGGTTGTTCTACACTCTGCTCCACTTTTTCTGTCTGCGCGGTCGCAGTATTCTGTTCTCCAATCACTTCAGGTTCTTTCGTAGACAACTGAGCCTCTTTTTTAACTTTCAATTTTTCCGTTTTAGGCTGCTTCTCTTTTTTAGGTTTCTCCGTCTTTGATTTCTTGTCTGTTATCTTCTCTTCCTTCTTCTGAACCTCAGGCATTTCTTGCCTTTTTGCACTTTCTATTAATTTCTTCTCTTCTTTCTCTCTTCTCATTGTATCAAGCTGTCTATTTACATCGTCGATAAGAGCAGCTGTTTGATCTAAAATCTCATCTGTAGATTGTATTTCTTTGGTGAACTCTTCGACAGTCCTGATATTATGCATCGTAATACTAGTTTCTATATCTTGTAGAGTTTCTTTGAAACCACTAGATCCCTTTTCTCCGCTATGATCCTCTGAAATGTTCTCGACAACTTCTACGATTGTTGCCTCAGGTTCTTTTTTCACCTCAGTGATAGTTTCTGAAATTTGTTGTAGATCTTTCTTATCTTGAACAGTATCCTTAACTGTTTCATCTATTTTAATCTGTTGAAGTTCTTCCGACTGTCTTTCTTCTTGAATTACATTTTCGATGACTTCTATTTCTTCGACAGGTGTAAGTGCTTCACATTTTTGTGCAGCTTGTTTGGACATAACCCACTGAGACTCGAGCTCGTACAACATGCTAACAGGATATTTGACAGATTCTTTTAACAAAGCATTTTTTCGAAGTTCTACCTCAGATTGTTCCGCAGCTTTCAGTTCCTCTTTCGCTTCTGGAACTTTTTTCATAACTGATTCTTGAACTATTTTTTCAATGCTTTCGGATCTCGGAGGAACAGAAGATGGAATATTCTTCTCTAATATCTCTACTACTTGAAATCGACGATAGAAATCGCGTTCTGCCTCGATGTAAGGACGATAATTGAACCAATAAGGTTTGATCAAGTCTGTGAAATAATGCGAAAATTCCTTTACATTAGATCTAGGATCCTCAATATTAGCCTGCGATTGTTTCTCAGATTCAGTTACCTTCTCTACCACAACTTCGTCTAATGTTATTTTCTCAGTTTGACTTTTAGACTCTTCAATGCTAGAAGATGAATCCAGCACTATTTGATCGATTCCTGTTTTTCCTTCCTCCGTTATAATTTTACCCTCACTTTCTACAGCTAACTCATCATCGTTAGATTTTACCGGTTCTTTAACGACTATAATTTCCTCTTCAGGTTTACCCTCCTCATTTTTACCCTGAACTTCACTCGACTTAGCTCCCGACACCGTATCACTCGATATCTGTTCATCTTTCGAATCAGCATCTCTAAACAATTGTTCGCCCCTTGTACTTTCTATGGACTTTACTGACGAAGGAGTTCCGGAACGACCTCTTCTCCTATCCTGAACGCTACCAAACAGAACCGGTTGGCCGTCCTCGCCAAGACTGCCAATATAATCGGAAATAAACTTCTCTGAATCCATTAAATTATCTACAGACTCCTTCGAGGGGATATCAACAGCCGAATTGTCCGACACCCTAGCATACGTGGTAGTTAGACTAGCTTCTACGGTTTCAGGATGCAGGGTAATTAGTTCGGTGGGTTTGGAGCCTACGATCTTGGGTAAGGGGATGCTTTCTAAGATTTCGACGGATTTCATGGATTTCACGTTCGGGGGTTTCACTTCGACCGATCCAGCCATACTGGTAGTCGTGGTCACCGTGGTCACCATTTTTTCGATTATTAACGCTTTGCCCGCTGCCGAGGATGGCTCTTCGATTGGAGAACTTGTATCCGAAATCTTTGCAACTCCTTCACTTGACATATCGTGCTTTGCAGTTGATTTGTAAAGGAGACTTTTTTGGAATTCAAGTTTTGAGTCATCGGTTTGATTGATGATTTCAGAGTTTTCGGATGGCAGGTCGGATTTAATTACTGAGATTTCAGGCTCAACTATAGAAATCTCAGTTTCAGCAACTTCTTTAGTCGTTGAGACAGTGTCAGCTTTTTCAGTCGCTACCTTTTCTTGTGTTTGCAGTAAATCGATTGTTTTATCTTTACTCTCTTGTTTCTTCTTCTTTTTCTTCTCAGATTTTACTGTATTCGATTGATTGGGTTTGCACTCTTGTTTGGATTGCATTACTGAAACTAATGCCTTTTCTTTTGATTCATGTGCATTCTTGTTTTTTGATGGTGTTGCTGGAGCCTTAACTTTTTGTTCTAACTTCTCGGATTTTTGTATTTTCGGAGGATCAGAAAGTACTTCTTTCGTTTCCTTAATATCAATTTCAATATCTTTAGGTTTTTCTGATTTTACTGATATTTCTTCTTTATTCGTTTCGGTCGACAGTTTGTCACTTTCTATAGATTTATCCACTTTTATAGTCTCTTGAGATATTTCTGCATCGGGTAGAGTAATCATCTTTTCCTTCTCTTCAACTTTGGTTACAATAAGATCTTCTTTGACACTAGTTGTAACTTCTTGAGTTATTGACATTTCCTTAATCACATCAATTTCTTCATTTTTCTCTTCTAACTTAGGTACAACTTCTTTCACTTCTTTATTTTCTTCTCCTACAGGCAATTTCAAGTTTTCTTCCTTCGTCTCATTCATGGGTGATTTAGATTTCTTTCCTTTTTTCTTCTCTGACTGTTCCTGATTCGACATGATATCCTCGGGTTTTAAGTTTTCCTTCTGCGATTCTACTTCAATAATTTTTTCACCATTAACTGTCTTTTCTGCAACTATCTTTTTATGACTGATCTTATCTTCTTCTTTTTTAGAGACATTTGTTATTTCAGATACAGATTTCACGTTCGGTTCTTTCTTTGATTTCTTTCCTTTCGTTTTAATTTGCTTCTCTGCTTCAGGTATTTTACTCTTTTCTTCTTTCACTGGCATATCATGCTCCAAATTACTGTCAATTGGTTTTTTGTTAACAGATTCATGCAGTTGTTTTTCGCTTTTTTCTACTATTTCCTCTTTTGTTGTAATTTCCTCTGTCATTGTTTCTGATATTTTTAACTTTAACTCATTTGTTTCACTCACGGAGTCTGCCTTACGATTTAATTCACTATCTGTGTGTTCTTTTTCAGTATCTATTTTCGACGGTATTTCTAATTTTGTTTCTTTTTTCTGACTCGTATTATCCTTCTTTCTCTTTTCCTTCTCCGCCATATTTGATGTCTTTACATCAATCTTTATTTCAACATCCTTTTGCGGACCTGATTTGCCAGCTTTGGCAACTTCTACTTTCTCTTCGGATTGTAATAATTTCTTTTCATCTTTAACTTGGTTCGAGTTTTGATCTTTCGAGATCTCATGTTCTCTTAATTGTTTCTGCTTTTTACCTTTCTTCGATTTCTCCTGTTCGTTATATTTTGGTGTTTCATCAGTTTTTTGCTCAACCTTCTCTTTAGACTCAGTTCGTGCCCTTTCTTTTGATTGAGTTTTAGTTTCAGTAAGTTTATCATGTATAACAGGCTCTTCAGCATTTCCACTTGTACTTGTCTCTGATTTCATCTCTTTCCTTTCTTTAATTTCTGCATGTTTCTGGACAGATTCTGGTTCACTACCAACTTTCTTTTCTATCTTTACGTCATCAGATTTTACTTTAACTGTACCACGTTGTTCTTTACTATTCTGTTTCTTCTTCGATACGGATTCCTTCTGAGGCTTGTTCTCCTTTATTTCAATCTTCTTTGCTTCTCCAGAAGAATCTGGTTTTGTATCAGGCTTCACCTCGTGATCTTGCTTTTGGCTCTTAGCCTTCGTTTCCTTCTCTTTCGCAAGCTTAGTATCATCTTCCAAGGTATCTTTCTCACGTTTGGCCTGTTCTTTATCACCAGAATGAGATGCGATAGATTCCGGCGCGTCTTTACTCTTCTCCACTTTTGATTTAATCAACTTCTTCGACTTTGCATTTTTATTTTCACTTTCGTCTTTACCCTTATCTGCCGCAAGAACCACATTACTCTTACCCTGTTCCTTTGACTTATCTCTCTTTTTCTGTTTGTCCATATCTTCAATTTCCTTCAAAGCTTTTTCTATCTCATCATCCACTGCCTTTTCAGTTTTCTTCTTCTTTGATTTTCTTTTCTTCTCCTGTGATCCATTTCTCTGTTCAGTATCCTGCTTCTCCTGCTTTTCATCTTGCTTCCCGTTTTTACCACCTGGCCCTTTTTCTTGCTTAATATCGTTCACCTTTTCTTTTCGGATTTCTTCAGTCTTCGAAGTCACTTTAGATACAGTCGCTGCATCCTCTGAAACTACACGAACTTCGTCGTTTATTTCAGGCACTTTCTTTTGCTCGACGTTAGTTTTAAGTTTCTCTTTCGGAGGTTTTTCCCTCGATTGTTCCGATCTTCGCGCTTTCTTTTCTGGAATTTTCGTCATCGGTGCCTCCTGATGCGTTTTCCTGGTTTCTCTCCGCCTCGAAACGTCCCACGCGCTTTCCTGCTTTCGTTCTTGTTTACTTATCGACGATTCCCTCGCCAGTCTCTCTTGAGAAGGGCTCATCTCGTGCACCGAGGAAGTCGTTGAATTCACCGGCGACCGGGATCGTTCCTTCGATTGCGTCATAGACAAATTAGTCGTGGTCGAGGAAAAATTACTAGTAGACGGCACAGGTTTAGAATTGAGTCCCTGAGATAAAATTTGAGCATACGAAAACGTTTTGCTTTCACTAGAGGCTGTACTTATCGGTTTACTCTCGGAAATTGATATAGGTTGTTGCTCGGATTGTTCTTGTTCCACTGGTTTCTCAGATTCTGATTCCACCGGTTGAGCAATCGATAATTGAACGTTTACTGCAGGCGTTTCTTCGACCGCTTGAGAGACAACTGTATTTTTCGTCGTATTCTTGAATTTCGATTGGTGCGGTTGTCTGTGCTGTTTCTGTAACTGATTCGGTTGATAAATTTCTGGCTCCGGTATGTAACTGGGTTGCGTGACGTATTGCTCCAACGGGAAAGCTATTTGACTCTCGGCGTAATGGGGAAGAGCCATTTGCTGAGGAGGCATGTAAACGTAGGAACTCACTGGATAAGCGATTTGCGATCCGATGAATCCAACCAGCTCAGGAATTGCCGGCTGAATGTAATTGTACACTTCAGGAACTTGTTGCGTCTGCCCCGTTACGTTCTCGTAATTCACGTATTCCACGCTCTCGTCGGCCCAACTGGATTGGCTTTCAGGAGGGTTTTCAACGGCTTTCACTGTCACACTGACTTCAGGTAAAGTTTCAGGTGTCACTTCGCCAGGTTGTTGCCGATAGTCTTCTACTGCTACTCGTTGACTAGATTGTTCCGCGAGTTCCGCTACTTCTGTCTGTTCCGCCACTTCAACTGTCGGCACTCTGAATTCCGCTCTCTCCTTTTGAACCACCTCCACGGTGGGCGTTTCGATTACAGTTTCCTTAACATTTCTGGCGACTACTCGGGTATCTTTATTAACCTCGACCGAGGGACTACGAGAGTTTTGTCGGTTTCCGCGGAGAATATCCGCGTACGAGGTAGATCCAGGCATCCAGATTGGACTAGGTGACCTGCCCCTTCTCTCCTCTTTCGGCGCTAATGTGTTCTTAAGCATCACCAGTTCCCTTTTCTGTTCTACCGCTCTAGACATATGTACACGCTCAGTCTCCACAGGTTCTTTGATCGTCTCGTCATCTTTCTTAACGGATACGACTTTCCTTTCCTCTGCAGTTTCCTCGGATCTTTTACCAGCCCTCCTGTGACCCTTCGACCTGGAGTCAACGGAGTCTATCTTAGAAACATGCTTCCTGGTCTCAGACTCTTTCTGCCCTTCGTTTGTACGATTGCTCGGCGGCGTATTATCCCGGATCGGCTCGACGACTACTTTCTGCGCGTTCATCGTCCTGGGCAACTGCGCGGTGGGCCTGAGGACCTGTATCGAGAGCGGCGTGACGGCCTCGTCCCGAGGGTTCCTGAACGGACTGGAACCCCGTGAGGCGGGACTCGTGCGACCCGCCGCGATGTCAGCGTACGAAATCTGATTCACCGGCCTCGTCTCGTTGCTCGGCGCATAGTTCGGGTCCACGGCGTATATCTGATCCGTCAGCATCCTAACGCGCTGCCTCCAATCGTCCATCCGTTGCTGCAGGCTCTGCTTTATCCGCCACGGAGGAACAGCCAACGCACAACAATGGAATACACATACGTCAATTTTCTGGGAGTCTCTTTTCAATTGTGTTTGTTTTGGTGGGATTGGAAAAATGCGTTAAACTCGGGCGGAGAGTCGGACGGGATGTTTATTTCGTTTTCTTAATTAATGCGTTGGTTAATTAGAAAGAAACGAACGATCTACTGCAACAAAGTGGACTCTTTATTTTCTTAATCGTTTCAAAATAGTATTCGATAAACGCAAGTCTGCTCTCTATGCCTGGACGAACAACACGTTTAGGAAAAGTTTGCTCCGTACAATATAATATAGATGTATACATAATACATGTATGTATATATAAAGTTCACTAGAAAAAGATCCTGAGGTATTAAAAATTGATTGGCTTCCAACCGCTAACGAGAACGAACGTCGTCGCTATGCGCTCTGGAGGTTCCTCAATCCCTTAAGCGTGTTCGATCAGTTTTATCACAATATAAATCATAAAAATCGCGGTAACCAACATATTTTAACTGGTTTCTTGTTCAATGAAGTAGTCAGTCTCGACGTGAGTAGGGCAGCGTAGCGTTTAAGGGATTGAAGCTTCTTTAAGTAATCAAGGAACAGTTTAAACGTCGGCGATCGTTTCGTTCAGACGGAGTGCGCGGAACTGCACCGGGTAAGAAAAAGAAACGAACGCGAGGAACGCGAGACTAATATTAGGTTGGTGCATATGACACATCGTTTTGACCCTGGAACTTGAATTGTTCGGTAGAAAATCACGTATCATACTTCCGTCTGCTATTTTTGAATCAAATTGAAAAGAAAATCATTCGACGTGTATCGAAGAAATTCATGATAAATGTATTTATCGTAAATTTTTTGAATGAAATACGCGATATTCTACGAAAAGGTCTGGCAATCTGTTTGATATTTCATATGTATCAACCAAATATACGTAGTTGTCACGGAATCGTATCATCGAGCGCCTGTTGAGTTGATAGATCACGGATCTAAGACTTCCGGGTCGGGTTTACCCCGTTGAGCGATTATTTTCGATCTCTCCGTGCGCGCCTGAATTTTGCTCTGCAACGACTTGATCTTTTCACGGTAAATCTGAGGAGAAACAACAACACGCCGAGCGATCGAGCGATATGGACCGAGAGAGAAGAGAGACAGAGATCCAAAGTGAACCGAAAAGTAGCGATGATTGCCGATAGAGAAACGAAACCAGAAGAAAACAACGATGACGGAACAGAAACGTGAACGTGGGATGGATGAACGGAGCAGATGTGTTTTATTGGAGAGGCGGGGAAGGGGCGCAGCAAATAAAATATCGTAAATCAAATAGCCGATGCGATGGATCAAACACGATTAAACAAATAAAAGAACAAACACGAAGAGTTAACACGAGAGTAGAGCGAGAATCATGAGATCGTGGACTTGTAGTCTCTGGGAGCGTTGCGTTCTCACAAGTCTCGGACACGCGTATTTTTCATTTGGAGGTCACTTGATTTTCTTGCGTATCTTCCGTTTCCGTTGTTGAGCTACACGTTTTTTCTCATTGGCTCGGAAATCGTTTGACCGAGCTATTTTTTTGCAACGATAGAAAACTCGATCGAAAAAGTCTACGGTGTGTGTGTATGTGTGAGAGACAGACGTTTATGTACGTGTTG
>SHCU01000237.1:85206-100878 GCA_004307685.1 Ceratina australensis | reverse complement strand
ACAGATAGGAACTGTTAAGTTTGTGACTGTTATTAGTGACTGTTAAGTGTATATGAGATTGAAATCTTTGATAACAGGAATGAAAAATAATTATTTTCATGGATATGCGTGTGAAATGAAATGTAAGCTAGGGATAGGGATCAATCAACGGAAACACCTTGATTCGAAACATAACGACGCAGAAGTATGATACATCGACCTCTGTCTCTTAACAAGAAACGATCATCAAAATGTTTCCATTTTCCATTGTTACAAAAATTTTCATCGACCTCTTAAATAATGATGGTCAATAAAAGTTTGCATGTATTCGGATGTTAATTAATGATTAACGAGGCTCGATCGGCGGTTAATTGTTAGTCACTTGAGAAATTAGAGAGAGAGAGAGAGAGAGAACAGGCACGGTGTTTCGAGAGCAGATGTCAGGTAGACTAGACTATTATATTTCCGTCCACGTTACGCGATTCGAGAAAGAACAAAATAATAATCGGTTTTGTGGGAACTTGAGATCTCGCGAATATATCCTGGTGGTGGTCTTCAGTTGGTATCGAGCAAATGCAAAAAATCAACTTGCTGCTTTTAGCGCATTTGTGCAGGTGGTAGAAAAGAGAGGGTAAGACCAAGGCGAACCTACCTGTTGCTCCTGCAATGCCTTCTCCTTGTCGGTGGACAAATACGTGGGGCTTAATACTGTCCTCAGTTGCTGCTCCACCTGCATAATCTGCTGCCTCAACTGTTGTATCTCCTGGAATGACAAACAGACGTCAGCCGTATCCTTTTCAAACCGCTAATACGATTACTGATCCCTTTACGTTTTCAAGTTATTTATATAAACTGATTTTACGTTTTATGAAATAACGCTTTCTCTAATTCTACTTATCTTTTAATACATCTACAACATGATTAAATCTTCTTAATAAAAATCTTCGTAAATATTTTAATTTCTTTACAGTGTTTAAAGTGCACATCAATTTTCCATAATGATAATATAGATTTTCAATTTAAATGGATCAGCAATCAGGTTTAAAAAGAATACAGCTCTGGCCGTAGGTCTTCTAACCTGTTGATATTGATCGATTTGAACTAAACAAGTCTCGAGCGACGTTGTTTGGTCCTTCACGTTGCCGTGAAGGCTGTCCAACTCGACGAGTAATTCGTCTACCGTCTCGCTGATCCGGCTATCGCCGCCGATTCCGGATCGGAAATGGACTTGAAGCTTTTCCATTGACATGCTGATTTTCGTTTTCTGTATCGCGATATCGCTCAGCATTTTCTCTCGCATGCTGTGCTGATCGCGCAATGGTTTCTTTTTGTTCTGCGGCGACTCGAGGCTCTGTTTCGCTTTCTCGATCCACGTTTTAACTTCCTTTAATTTACGCTCGCACTGTTCCCATTCTTCGCTAGTCTCTTGCAGCAACGCATTCTGAAAGGAATATGTTCGAATATGTGTTCATCTTACGCACGCATCGCCTACCTAAATTCTCCTTATTAAAAACAAAACTAACCCTTTCTAACAGTTGACCTTCGACCTGAACTTTAGCTTCCTCAGCTTCGAGCAATTTTTCAGGCAAATCACCCACGCTGCAAATCTGACCGATACTCTCGAGCTCTTTACCCATGTCGCTCAGATTTTTGTTGATTTGTTTGCAGCTTTTTACGGCTGTCTGCAATACGATGCGGAATTGCACGAGTTAATTAATTTATTCGAGAAAAATAGAGCAGAGTATTTATTTGGATAAAATTTAAAGAAACATATATTAGTCGAAAGTAATATTCTAATGTATTACTAAAAAGATGATGGAACACCTATTCAACAATTTATCTTTTAGAGAATTAAATTCAATGCTTTCATTTGATTCTACGAATCCATGTTTCTTGAATTTTATCCAGAAAATCTAGAAAAACCTTATCCCAACGGATTCGCGTACCGAATACTCGTGCAGCCTCTGCCTGGTCTGCACGAGAGTAGTGAGCTTCAACGGTTCAACAAGGAACTGTTTCTTCTCCTCGGTCCATGTTCTCACCGCCTCGTACAACGTCAGGAATCTTTGCCAAGCGTCGATCGTATCGGCCACTACTTGCTTCCGTTCATCCAGCCAATTTCTGACTTGATTCAACTGTTCGGTTACATTGTGAACGGTGCTGTCGATCAACTGTTTCTCGGTCTCGTCCCTCGTGTTCTCCGTAATGGTACGGCCATTTCTCGTTAATCGTTCGAGCTTGTCGGTGATCGTGCCCAGTTCTTCCTGCACCTGTCTCAGCTGCTCCTTCAGCGGCACAGGCTCTATCGATCGGTCCTGCACCTTTAACTCAGCCTGCCTGATCCACGCTTGGACCTCGTCGAGGTCGGTCAGGTAATCCGACCTGACCGTTCTAGCGCGTTTCTGCTCCCTCTGTTTCTCCTCCATCGCCTGTGCGGTGGCCTCGGCGCAGAGCTCGAGTGCAGTCAAATGTTGGGCAAGATCGCTCGGGACCAGCTGCTGGCTAGCTTGGTACCGCGCCTTAGTGCTTCCTGAGAACTTCTTCGCGTTATCGAGGAGCTGCTCGACGTTGTTCACGAGATCGTCAAGCTTCTCCTCGACGTCGTCCTGATCCGGTCCGAACACGTAAAGATTCGAGGCGCGTTCGCGCGCCTCGTTCAGACGCTTCCTCAGCTGCTCGATTTCACGCTCGGCGCCTTCGAACGCCTCCAACTCCTCGTCCGCCTTCGTCGATTTCTTTCGCAGGGAGTCGATGAGCCTGCAATTTCATCCGAGACGATACTCTCTACGTCGTGCGTGCTATAATATTTTTATTGTTATTGCCGTTTCCTCGATGCCGAGGTAAAGGAATCGTTACATCCTAACATCGTCGAAGCGTGATTCGCGAGAAGAAAAAATAATATTGACCGTAGCGAACGATGATGTACGATGAGATTAAAAATAATAGAAACGAAGCGAAGCATTAAAACTGAATAATAATGTACACTGTCGACATATTCGAATGACTAGAATTATGAATCATGGTTGACGAAAGCAGCGAAGTCGTGTGACTCTACATCCAGTTATCAATAGCATGGAAACACACTATTATCACTTGAAATCATGCTATCTGTATTATCACGTTGCATGTACCAGCATATGACATCACGCATAGCATTCGAACGAATATCTGTCCTACGCGTAATATCACATGTGACCATGTGATTTCACACTAAACCTACCACGGTCAAATGACCCTTCTGAAATTCCTCAATAAAAATAAAGTGCAAATGGTTTTATTGTATCGTTAAAATTGTAATTATAACTTAATCTGATGTCAAACTAAAATATCAGTGCCAATATTAAATAGCATTGAAATGTAAATAATGTCTCAATATAGTATGGTTGTGTGTAAAATGTGTCGGTAGGTTTAGTGTTAATGATGTACTTCTATCTCAATGATATAGTGACTGTTCCAACATTTTTTAAAGCCGAGGATCTTGAGAGAGTGCCTTCGGCGATAGAAGTAAGAATGAAAATCATCCCGTAAGATCAAATATTATTTTCAATCGATAATTCACCGCTTTTGAAACTCCGACAGGGTAACCAAATTTGAATCAGAACTTTCACGTACTTTAATGTAGTTGTCACCAAAGTGTAAAACTATTCTCATTTTTACTTCTATCACCGAGGGTACTCTTAACTTCGGATACCAGCTTACACGAATTCGACGCGACGCACGTTAATGTAATTATTTAATGCCTTTGTCGCCGAATTTGTTTACGGTGGCACGAGATACCAACGTGATCGTCGCTACCTTACTAACGGAAAACGATTTGCCCCTTAGCGCCGGTGCGCTGGTGCACAGAGGCCAGGCACAAAAATAGAATTTAGCATATTCGCGATGGCAACGTGGTCTCCCGATAATGCGTGCCAGCTCGTGACCATGGCGTCGTTTACGCTTCTAAGGTACGGGTCGGCGAAGGAGCAACCGGGGCGAAAAGAAACCCGGAGGATACGTATTGTATCGGTCCTCGAGGAATTGTCGGAGGCATAGGTGCGACGAAATTAGAATCGGAAATACATGTCGCTGTTTCGCCGGTGGCTGGCTAAGCTCCAGCCTGAGCGGAGGACGCGTCGGCTAAAAGTAGACGGACGTTCATGGTGCGACTGTGTGAGGAACCTGGTTGCTTGTCGACATCCGAATTACTCTCTTGTTAACGTTAAGTCGTGGAGAGATAGTCAACGGAAAGTCTGTACAATCTTTGCGCTACCCTTGGTATGAAGTTTGAATCAAATTAAATGTAACACGTACAGTGTCGAAGAGAGTATATAGATGAAGAATATAAAGTTACAATGTCTGCGAAACGTTATGCGCTTGTATGATATAGAGAACGATTAGCGTGTATTTGGTTTCGACAATGAAAAATTTGTGCCGATTATTCATCATTTGTATCCGGTGAATTATGAGTTAAGAATATTAAGGAATCTTTCAACGGGAGCGCGCGGTGCCAAATGCCATCGTAAAGATGACAACATCACTATAGGTGTAACGAGCCACGAGGAATGTCGTAACCAGTCATCATCCCGTTTGGATCCGCTTTTCGTTCCTCAATATGCATCCTGCTCTTGCGGTGTTTCATGTCGACCAAACAGTGACATCAGCGATAAACTTGCGATTTTGATTAATCATTCAACTATTGCAATTATTAATGAAACTCTTAACAGTGATTCAAAACGAGAGAACCTCTGGTACTTTTTATTCGTCTTAAGTAAAATGATGATTTGTATTTAGATATTTAAAAAAAATATCTCAATAATTTAGAAAGGTGGCGAATTCTTGACATTTTTGCAAAATGGAATTCAAAAGAATATTTCAATAATTATTTTTGCTCATTTCAATTAGTATTAGAGTATCAATTGATTTGATCTTGATTAAAAATTGATGGAAGGAAGTTTCGATCCAGAAGCGAAACTTCCGTGTACAGAGAAAGTTCCCGATGTCAATGTCAAGTTTCATAGACGAGCCGCGTTTCTTTTCGTGCGATGACATCATCCGGCTAATAATGTATAACGTTTAGCACCGCGAGGTACAATCACCGGTACAGTGATAGCGATATTTTTGAGACGCTATCTAATAAAATTATGAAACACGTTCCGCTCTGTATCGTTGCTGTGAGTAATGCGAAAATAAATAAGAAACAGGACGATATACGGGGAGATTGGTCACCGTTATGAATTTCCGCCGATTTTAGGCAAGTGCGTATAAAACATCGTTTCGTTTCTGTTCGTTTCATTTTTTGTTCCTAAGCATCTTAATTTGAATTTTCACGTTTTTGTTTTTGACAACGAATTTTCGACTGTATTTATATAACGTAAAATTATTTAATTCTTTAGATGTAAGAGTAATTAATAAATTGTTTTTGATATTCTGCAAATATTTTACGACATTTCGCGCGCACCAACCTATTACTTTCTTAAATATTTATAATATAACGCTTCAAGGACCAATTGAATTAGAATATACATTTGATTTTGAATGTTCTCTGTGCATCGCGTTATGAATTTGATTATAAACATCCAGGTTTGATTAAGTTTTGCGTGAGGTGAGTGTGATCGGCAGGGTTACGGAAGCCACGTGACGCAATCCTTATGCGGGCATGCGACTCGGCCTAACGTGCCCCGTTGACATCGTTCGTCGAGATATTTTTGTAACACAAACCGAACTGATCCACTTTTTCGAGGATCTCTCCACGTAGAACACTGAACAAACGATCTACAATTTGGCTAACAACCTGACAACGATCACTGTACTCAGAACAGTTCTAACACTAGAACACACTTCAAAGAATCGTACGAGTAACAAAGAGAGAGAAGATTCTCTAAAAAGCTTTAATAAATACGATTTTTAAAACTGGAACAGGACTGAATGCCGAAGTAACACGTAAAGAGAGGATTTATTATAGATAAGATGTATTTTTTAGAAACAAGATCGTACCAAACCGAGCTAAGTCTTCGTGAATGAAACAAGTTTTCCGACGAATCTTCTAATTTATCTGGGTTCGATTTTATCCTCCGTCCGTGGAAAATAATTCGGATCGCGCGAGCTTTTTGAAAATTCGCCGTGAAATGTGGTGTATCGGATAACAGTATGGCGCGGCACCGTCAAGCTAAACAGCAGCGTTCGCGGTTCGAAACGTTATTAGACGATCGTAATAGCGTTAGCTTTGAATTTTCGTCTTGGCGAGCAGCCGCGACGCATGCGGCTTGGATTTAATACGGACGCCAAGTAACGAAAATCGACGACAAGCGGAAAGGCGGCGTACGCTGCGCTACGTTCGATGTTCCTAAGAATAATATGGCCCGCACCGGTCGCTTCTTCGTCTTCGTCGTTGGGGAAACGAAGGCGAGTTCATTGGCTCCGAAGCTAAAGATCCTCGCTTTTTCTCTTACTCTTTTGGCACGTCGAATCGACTATAGAATTGCGATGTGGATCGAAAGGTTGCATGCGATGTTGCAACGTTCTAATATATAGATCTTGACCCTCTTTCGCTAGGTACCAATTCAAAGTATACGCATCTTCTCGTGGGTTTTTGCAAGATCTTTCAATTCTAATTCATTTTGTAAAGTTAATACACTTTCAAGGAAAAATTATATTTTTATAATATATGAAATAAATGTACTGATATAATAAGATATGTCTGCTATTTACTGATTAAATTTCACATCGTACACTTCATTGCAACGCATTGTTGCAAAATTCTACGAACATATTTCGTACAAATGTATATAATAAATTCACTATTTATAATTTTAGTTCGATATATTTTTACTATTGTATATAATATTAAATAATACAACATTATGTTAAACAATATTCCATTTGATGTTAAATCAATGATGATTGACTTCAAATTGAGATTCCCACATGAAGCGTGTTACTGACAATAAGTACCTCTAGCTCCGTTTAAGTCAATGAGATTTTAGATATAGCAATATGTTTATATATATAAATAATACCCCAATGAGTGTGAGCAGCACAATTGTATGTCTATGATATTAATTTGTGAAATGGATAAAGCGAATGATTGAATGCAACAGTTTGAATAATAAGAATCAATAATTACAACGATATGATACTACTTAATGCATGAAATCTTATTTCCAATTAAACGAAATACTGCTAAAATTACTATGAAGCATTTTCGTGAATTCCAAATATAGTATACGACGTGCTACTCTAACATATTTGCAAAAGATTCATAGCGTATGGTCACCTTATTATTATTGAATGACATTTTGGTATTTATAAAACTTTGACCAAACAACATCGGAAACTATGTAAAAACGGGAAAATTGAAAAAACTCAGCGATCACTGGCACACAATTTTTCGACGCGACGGCGTACAGATTTCTTTGGAAACATTTCACCGACAGACACGTGCGGCTACGGTTCGCTCGTCTGTTCCGGTATCGATTGATGATAGAGAGAGAGTGGCTACAAGGCCCAACGCCACGGTCATAATATTTAAGCCAATAAATGTGCGCAATCCGTTCTAACCCAATAAACTGTGTAAATAGGAAGAGCGCCCGTGAAAATCATGTTACGTACTGTCAATCGACATGCCGCGGTCGTTGCCGACAAGGTGTCAACGCGCTATCCGCCCTGGTGCGTTTGCACAATCTGACGTCGGACGAACTAGCACTTTAAATCGTCAACAACAACGTCGAACAGGATTAATAACGAATCAAATAATTCGTACGAAATGCACGAAGCACACTGTTAAAGAGAAACTCTGATCTTCTTTTTAAATCACTATCAAATTTTCTCCGCTAATTCAATCGTCAAACTGACCACCAATCACAATTATTTTTCACTATTTCATTACAGAATCCCAGAACGTTTACTGACACTGAAAATGTTCGTAAAACTGTAATCAATTAATCAGCTGTAATACTCGTTATCGCGTAGACTTGTAGCACTCGATTTAATTAAAAGGTACGACGGGTACGGAACGATCACCGTCGGTTGCACGCGTGCGACTTGCCGTAATCGGCACCCGGCGATTGTTTAATAAGCGTCCAGCTACAGGACACGCGCACACGATGACAATGTCTCCGTCATACTTTATTTCCAGTGCTCGGCGCGCCGCGTACCAAGAGTGACTGGCGTGCGAAACTCGTACCGCGGTTATTACGGCATGGAATTCAGAAGCGGGCCAACGTGCCTGCCTTCCTTTACTTTTATTCGCACGAATCTATATTTAGTGTAGGATTCGATCGGCCCTGGCGCGATATTCGTGTTCCGGAGGGTTGCAACCCCTTCCGCAAACGAGACCACCCGGTGGTGGTGGCGTGCGAAACCGTCTTCTCTCACTTTTCACTGGCGTCGCACATTGGGTTAAACGGTAAACGTATAAATAGAGACCAACGTCATCGATTTCAAGGATTATTTTATATTTTGTTAGGGACGTCGCTCCGAACAAATTTTTCCTTCAATAATACTGGATTCGCCGATTGTCGATTAACCGTTAAAGAAAACGGCAAAATCTGCAACTATTTATCCTCCTACTCATTTCATGTGATGATATACAGATAAACATATTTATGGTTCATAGATTGTTTATACATGTGATCATAGCAACCTTAGCTATGCATTATGTTATATCTATCGTGCCAATAGCCTCGTGAAATGTTTCGCGATTTTATGATACGATGAATACGTCACAAAATCTACATATAAGAAATTATCGCATTGAAAGCGATAGTATACGATTAAAAATGTTTTCGTGTTATTTCAAAATCAATTTCAAATCTCTTTAAAGTGAATTTAAGAATCACTGGTCTATTGGATTGTCATCAAAGTTTCTATAATTTCTACATGTGTTAAACTCCGTCAGTTTAGGTCACTGCGCGTTAGTTTATTTTGCACGTGATGATCGCCGAATCAATGGGAATGCGGCGGCAAGCGACCGCTACTGCGATTACCTAATGCGATCGATTAATGACCCGACACGACTCGACGCGGTTTGGCGGTGTGTATTACACGCGGATTGCGAATTGTGCAATCCATTGAAACGGCTGTTTACAAACACTGCCGGTCGAAATAGATTCTGTGGCTGTGATCGGTGAGGCTTTGGAGAATAGATGTAATTCCTAAATCTTCATCAAAGTCAAGTTCCATTCATTCACGTAATAATTTTGTACAACCATTGAGGAACTATTCATTTCAAACAGCTTCAATTCATTTTCCATCCGTATCCCGTAAGCTTCTCATTTGATGCATTTTTAATAAGAATTCGGTAACAACAGATTAAAAATGAAAGTAGTCGATCAACTTTTTGTATGTCGTAATAAAGTTTCTCTGATGTGCATAAATTATTTAGATTCTAAATCTTGGAATATTGATAGGATTGATACCTTTGATTCGTACATCATAATTAATTTCTAGACATTAATTATCTCGATGCAATGAATAGATATCGACTCACATTATGCGTACACAAGGTTATGTGTATACAAGGTTTAATTACGTCATCCAACCAATTTGGATATGATGGAATCGCGAAAAGATACGTAACGGATGCTAAATCGATATATGTCGTAATACATTAGGTATCTACTCCTGTCTACAAACTTAACGCATGTTTACATACATATATCTGTTACTTAAATTTCGCGAGAAACAACCTTTGACATTTGAAAACTGACGGCTTGACTTGGTCAAGTGTTTACCGACGCATCGAAAACAGCGTGCGCAAGATGAACAGACTTTAGATGTATAAATGCGAGTTTGCGATTAATGGACTGGCTGCAAATAATAATAAAATTATCCTGAAAGAAACATTACAGCTAGAAAGTATTGAACATAAATATTTCATGATCAAATTATACGAAATCGATGAGTAGAGAGCCTGAAACAAAATAAGTGAAAGGGTGGAGGAAGCGGACATTACCACCCCAGCCGAAAGGGATGGTAATTTGCATAAGCAAACACGACATGCACATGCATCGAAGTCGCACACAAGCGCGCCGTTGATATTCCCGCAATATGACGAGACGTTAAATTGTAACTGTTCCTCTTTTGATAACACCTTAATATAATTCTTAGTCATTAAATAAAAACAGAAATCACGACGAAGTAAATGGAATTAAAATATAATCAAGTCATTACGTTTTTGTGAATAGAAGAATATAAAATCTAACAATCGAAGCTATATTTTATACAAGATATTTTAAAATGAATGATATGTCTCTGTAAAAATACTGTACATATTATTAAAAATATTGTATAAAGATTTAAAACACGTGACACGTATAGCGAATTTTTTCACTTCCAAGGGAACGCGTTTGTAACTTTTTCGGCAGCGCTTTCATAAATACCACAGCAAACAGAAAACAATGCATTTTTGACTCACGATATGACGGAATTCTGCAGTTTGTCTAATTTCTCTTCCAGAGCATGCGCTGGTGCCTCGGTGAATGCTGCCAAATAAGCTAGAACAGGTCCTGATATGGCTCTCACTTCCTCTGTCATCGGTTTTAATTTCTCGGCCTCCGCTACCAATTCCTATAGTGAGTAGTAAATACGAAATTAATAATCCGTAAGCAATACACATTAAAAAGTATATTTTACAAATTTAATTATTGATGTACTATGGAAGAGTGATTGTCATACTACTGTATGTAGTTTTCGTGTTTTTATTTGTTTCACTACATTAGATATTTTCATATTACTCACATGTAAAGATTTGATGGTGTCTTGCAAGTGCTGCTTCGAACGCACCACCGTATCCAGAAGTTTACTTTTCTCTTCAGTAGCGTTTATTCGTGTCTCAATCGTGGACCATTGCGCCTCAAGACCTTCCCAATGCTTAGAGAGCGCCTCTAAAGCATCCCTGCGACCTTCTAAGCCGGAAACTAATTCCTTCCATTCCGTATTGATTTCGGAAATCTGTGTCTCTATCGTCTTCTTGTTGTCCGCATCGGCCAACCGGAGAACCTCGCGACTGCGTTCAATTAGCAAGTCCAATTCGAATTGTTGATTCTGTAACAAAAAAGCATAAATTAGATTTTTAAGTGTACTACTTATTTAATGTACTAAATGATTTTCGCGTTACAGACTTATAAAAATGAAATATCTGTATAAATAGACCACATTCCCTAAAGTGTAGTTTTTCATAAAACTTCGCGTTACAAAGTGAACTTATTTATTACAAAACGAATGAAAGGTACAAGTTAATAGCTACTCAAGTAGATTGCAAATGTCCTTGTTGCATGACTAACTGAAATCAGGATTGTTTGCTTACCTGTATATCATTGAGAGCGTGCGTGATCTTCTGGATGTTAAACTGCAATCCAGCTAAGGTCGTGACAGGTTCATCGGTGAATCTTGTTCTTGCAATGACAGCCCGCACGCGTTCCAAAGTTTGCGTGTAGTCCTTCCAAGTTTCAGCACCCTGTTCCAACCTGGCACGCTGTGACTTTGCCGTGTTCAAAGTGTTCTTTAATAACTGCGTATGCTGTTGTTGCTCGGCGCTCAATTCTTCTTGTTCGGGCGTACTCAAAGACGGCCATATTTTATCGGCCGCCTGCTGAATTTGTTGGGACACCAATTCACGCATCGCAGGCTCACTGCTGAAATAAATCTGTAAGAAAATGTACAATTTCATGAATTTATTTTATCATATTTTCAAAGACCGGAATATCTTTCCGTAATATGTCTAAATTGAGTGCAAACCTTATGCTCTTCGAGATCACTCAAAATATTTTCAAAATCGAGTCCATCCTTGTCGCTTTCCAGTCGGATTTCCGCCTCGCGCACCCAACTCCGAAGTTTCTCGGTGAGAGCCGCGTATTCTTGTCTCAATTTCATGTTGCTTTCTAAATAATTGCCACGTTCCTCCATTTCTCTGGGCAGAGACGTCAACAGGGACACAGCTTCGCTTAACATCTCCTTTAACGACCCGGGCATACCTTCTTCGTGGGGCACTGAATTTTTCAAGTTTCTAATTCTATCAAGATGTTCGTTGACAGCCTCGCAAAGCTCGTTGTGTTTCTTCAGCTCGGCTTCTACGCTAATCGGATCTCTCTCTAAAAGCGGTCTAGACTTTACTTCCTTCTCTTTGTCCTCCAGCCAGTCAAAGATCTCGGCTAATTCGTTAGCGAGCCTCTTGTGCTCGGCTGCTGCCAATTCGTGTTGCTCTCTTTGGGTCTCTACGGCTCTTCTCAATGCTTGCAGTTGCTGCTTCAGCGCCTGCAGTTGCTCCGTTATGTTGTTTTTGTCGACGGTCGAGCCTTCCGCGGCTATTTGCTGTCCTTTGTCCGTTGCACTGGCTAGGAGAGCTTCGCATTCTTGAATTTTCAAAATAGCGTCGTCGTACCTGGTTGAAAATCATAAAAATATTTATGAGTCAGAAAGAATATTTATGATTTCGTGCAAAAATTTGTTTTTATTAACTCTTGTGATATTTATGCTTAACTGAGAGTCTAAATACCTTTTGATTTTTTCTTCTGTAGTTTGGCCTGAGTTTTCAATGTCACGGATGATCTCTGTATATTTAGCAATGAAAGTGGTAATTTCAGTGATCAGAGCAATGAATTGCTGCCGTAATAAAAGCAGTTGCCGCAGTTTCGAAATTTGCGACTCTATGGCTTTTATGAGATCATCTTGCTGAGTCAATACCCCATGAAGATCAGCGACGTTCACGGACTGCAGATCGGACAATTTTCCTTTATTCTCTTTCAGATCGTTCAAGATCTTTTCATAAGCGTCTAACATTGCTTCTACGTCTTCAACGCGAGATCCAATCGGTTTGTTGAGTTCATGAAGTTCTTTTTGAACGTTTGTCATGTACTGAACAGCTTCAGCGACTCGTGCCAAAGATTCTTCAGCTTCATCGATGCTCTTTTGAAGTGCCAGCGCTCTTTCATTTATTATACCAGCCACTCTTCCATGAGCTTCTTTCATATTTTGCAGTTGCTCGTTTAATTCCAGTTTGTCAGCATCGCTCACAGTTGGAAGAATCGATTTCCCTTGTTGTAACAGCTTTTCGATGTCGTCTGCATAATCCTTTGCTTCTTTCTTTAGACGAGCGTACTTGAGAAATGAGTAGAAGTTAATATTTAGAGTAATAAATTATATTATAAACATACTAAATAAATGTAATCAGATTTTTTTTAAGTATGTATTACTTTGCAAAAAACTAAGGTCATATAAATTATCCAAAAAATTGACGCATAAAGAGATATTTCTTAACTGAAAATCCTTGTACTTAATTTTTAAATACTCTTTATGCGTTTGAGAAGTTGTTAATATAATAATAATAATCCTACCTTTGAAAGCTGTTCCCGTAGAATATCGATGCTGGAAGTTCTTACATCGGAGGACGTCGCTACATCAGCTTCATTGATCCATCTCTGGCACTTGTCTATTTCACTTTCGAATGCCTTCCTTCCCTGCAGAAGATCCGCCAATGCTGCCTGTTTCTCCTTCGCCTCACTCTTCAATTCTTCGTAATCTTTGTTAATTTCATCTAAAATTTTTGTCAACCTTGCCCGATCTTCTTCGTTACACTCCTTCAACAAATTGTGCCCTTGCTTCAAAATATCATTCAGATCTTTCTCGCTAAAGGAATCAATGTCCGCTTTCAATTCACCGTGCTGAACAATATCTTGTTCAACTTTCGATGCCTTCAGCGGTAGATAGCCGCTCAATTTTTTCAGATTGTTGCTCTTGGATTTGATCCAAGCACGAGCTTTTTCCAAATCAGCTTCGAATTTACGGCGAGCGTCGGTCGCCGCCGTAGCACTAGAAATTCCTTCCGTTAGAATGGTACATAGCTGCGCTTGTTCACCACGTAAAGCTTTTGTCTCGTTTTCCAGTTGCTGCTGTTCGTTGGTTTCCAATTCGTTCTGCATGTTTCCCACTCGCTTTTCCAGTGTATCGATCACCATCTGTTTCCCTTCCGCTTCTTTCAGCATCGCCTAAAAGTTTAAAGATTAAATTTTTGTGAAATAATTATAGCACGAAACTAATAATGTTATGAAGAGCGTAAATTTACAGTTTAATGTATTAACTTTTTATTCAAATACCTTCAAAGCAAGAAGTCTCTCTTCCGTCTGCTTGCTGTCGAACCCAACGGGTTCAGAAATTTGAGCTTGCTCTTTCTTCTGCTGAATCCATTGTCGATTTTCTTCGATCTCCTGCCTGGTTGCTTCGATACCCTGAGCAGTCATGTCCAACACTTGCGCTTTTCTTTGCAGTTTCTTTGCTATATCAGCATACCGTCTTTCCACAGACTTTATTTGTTCCTCTATTTGCTGCGAGTCTAAGTTGCTCACAGAGTCCATTACCTGGTCACCCAAACTCTTCACCTCGCTCAATTTTGCAGGTCCTTGAGATTCAAACTCCGTGCTAATCTCTTTCACGCTCGCTATTTTCTGTCCAATGGTCTGGCCATTTCCTTTCTCGATAACGTCGATTTTCTTCGACAATGCGTCTAACCAAGATTGGATGTTTTGTACTTGGTTTCTGTACTTCTGAATCAAATCCTGAGCAGCCTGTTTCCCGCTGATGGCATCTGTCAACTCCGCTTCTAATTTATTTAATCCTTCCTCAATGTCGTGATCATCTTCGTGAAGGGACAACTCCGTCAGTGCGTGAGTTCGTCGTTCGCCGACGTTACCAAGCAAATCGTTCATCGCTTGCAACTCAGCATGGGCAGCTTCGGATCGTAATTTAGCAGGTCGCGACTTCCATTCGGCACACAGTGCTCTCTGCTGGTTTATCCATGCGCGAAGAGCATTCTTCTGTCGAGTTTGTTCTTCCAGTTCGTTCAGAGCCTTAGTCACGTTCACCAAGTGTCCTTGCGCCTATCACAGAAGATATTACGTGTGGTTAACGTATACATAGTATACAAGTACATATGACTTCGTATAAAAAGTTAATTTAAACGTGAATTTATTTATTTTTCTAATTCAGGAAATTACTTAGAATGAGGAAGACTTTATCTAAGCGTGAACATTTTCTTTAGTGTAAAAATCGATATATCAAATAGAACTAACATTTTGAATTAACTAATTAACATCTACAATACCTGGTCGATCAGTTCTTCGAGTTTGTTTCGAATTTCAACTTCCCTCGCTGGAATCTGCACGGGTGGAGCATCCAATGGACTTCCAGGTCTCGAAACGCAAGCAACAGCTGCTTCACACGCTTCCACGGCTAGAGCGAGTCTGGTCTTTTCACCTTGGAGTTTGTTATGCAACGTACGAGCATTTTCGAATCTTTGCTTCGCAGCATCCAAGGTGTCTATCGGTGCTTCCATTTCCTGGGCTATTTCCGGCTCGTACGCGTCTAGATTTCTCATGATACTCTCCAGAGTGTTCTCGTATTCTTGGAACTTCACTAATGATTCTGCCAAACGTTTTTTAATTTGCAAAGCTGTGTTCAGTAAAGAATTGTAGCTCTCTTGTACATTTTGTAGTTGAGTCTCAATCACGTTTTTAATTTCAGGATTGACGTTCATGTAGCGACCGATTTGTCCATTGCCCTTCAATTTTAAATCGTCCAGAACGCCGGTATAATTCTCGATGTCGGTCAGTAAACTCTCGTGTTGTGTAATCTGAGATACCGTTTGTTCCTTATTCGTGATGTACAGTGAATTATGGGCCATCAGTTGGAACGAAATCTGCAGCAACCACTTTTCAGTTT
>SHCU01000237.1:65637-80039 GCA_004307685.1 Ceratina australensis | reverse complement strand
AGATCAGAACAATAAGCTAGCTTCTTTCTGATATCGTCCAACCACCGGGTGCACTCAGCCACTTGATTATCGAATTCCTGATGAGTAGTCACGTATTGATGCCAGCGGCTGTTGAGATCTTTAACTTTGTTCGATATTTGTTGATATTTGATGCTCAATTCTGACATGTGCGTCGTGCGAGACGTTATGTTCTTATGAAGTTGTTGGGCTTTCTCGGTCACAGCGTCTATCTCGAGTTCTTTCGCTCGGACTTGACCCTGAAGAGTACGCAGAAGTTCTAATTGATCTTTCTTCTCCTGCAGCGTCGCTTTCAAATCCACAGCGTGAAGCTTCGTATCGGTTTCTCTCATCCAAGCTAGACAGCGTTCCTTTGATGTTTCGAATTCGTTCCACTGTTGCAGTTTGTTCTCCAACATCTCTATGGTAGATTTCACAGCGGTGACTAAGCTTTCCCATTCCTGTTGAGAGGAGTCGATTTGCGAGCGAATGTTGATCTGTCCTGACTCCAAGGTACCGGGTATCACCTTCTCACCTAACACTCTTATTTGTTGCACCCTCGGTTTGTCTTCCGGCAAGCTCTGTAATAAATTCTTCAAACGATCCAGATTCGTGTGAAGAGACACCCTTTCGAGTTCCGTATCACCCCAAAGGATAACAGCGTTGTGCGTCGCGTCTATCCATTCGTGCGTGTCTAGCACAGCCTTGCTGTACTGCTGATGATCGCTCACAATACCTTCGTATTTCTCGACGAAGCCAGCTGCCCGTTTCAATACCGTCGCGTGTCTCTCATTCAGTTTTGTCAATGTCTGATTCACTTTGTCCGTAGAATCCGGTAAATTGTCGACCTTATCGCGAAGATCAAGCAGATCTTGCTGATGAGATTGAATGTCGTGCAGGAACGATCGATAAATTTGCAACTGAGCGCGTTTCTCGTCCAGCGTGGTCTTCAATTCGATTTCCGGTTTTAATTGAGCTTCGACTGTTCTCAGCCATTTCTCGAATGCCTCGTTGGATTCATCGAAGCCGGACCATCTCGAAATCTTGGACTGCAGTCGTCGCTCGGTCGACGCGATCCCATCATACAATTCCTCGAAGGCTTGTTGAAGATCTAATAACTGCTGGCGAACAATTTCTCTACCTTCGGTGCCTGTCGTGGCGTATAAACGCTCCCCGGCCTCTATGGTATTGTTCAACAACAGGGTAGCCGAAGATTGACGAGATAAAAGATCTTTTAAGGTCGATACGTTTGAAGTTAATTCTTGACGGGTTCCAGTGAGGTCATCCTTAATCGATTGGTAAACGGATCGTGTATTCGCTAGCCATTCTGAACACTGCTTGTACCGCTCGAGGTAGGCCGCGTGGTCCGCTACTGCTTGTTCGCATTTTTTAACCAGCTCCTTTAAATGAAAGATAAATGCATAATTATTATTTATGTATTTCGTTAAATTCATTATAATTATAAGAAAGAAATGTTCAACTTTTCTGAGAATAAAAGAAAGTTTCAGTTCAATGGAAACATTTATTCTAAAAAATTTGAAGTTGTGTACCTTCGCGGTTGCTTGGATAGACTGAAAACGGGAAGTGATCTGCTGAACGCTCGCCGAAAATCTGGTTTCTCCGCTGATCTGCATCAATTCGGAAGATTCGTCGCTCATTTTGTCGAACTCTGCTTCGTTTTGTCGAAGATTCACGATCAGCATCTACGAAATGGAAATACGTTTGTCTCAAAACTGTTTAGATCTTATTTGTTCTATCGCAGGAAGCTTTTATCAGGTAGTTTTCCGTCCCTCTGAAAGTACCTTGAATTAATGAATTTAACGTAGTACACGTAAGTTTACGCGTGTTTGTGTGTGTTTGTGCGGATGGTTAATGCGGATCCAATCAATCGGTCCGAAATTTTTATTCGCGTGCCATGACAACGCGGTATTAGCTTGGATACCTTCGATCAAGCTTAGCCGAAACGATGCGTTCGCATGCATTGAGGTAAAAAGAAAAGTAAATTCAGTTCGTTCACGTTGAAACACTGGTAAAACGCATAAGAAACAGGAATACGAGTATGACACTGTAGGCGTGTGGTGTGTCGAGTAATTGTAACTTATCTTGTCTAAAAAATATGATTTCGTTTTGAAAATCACACTAAGTCGTGGCGGAAAAAGAAGAAAGAAAGAGTAACGAGAAAAGAAGAATAGAATATATAGAGAAAGATGGATGAAAGAAACAGCATAGAAGAGGACTGTAATGAGAGATCAATTTACAAAAAGCCACAATCCTGAGTCGAGAAAAAAGTGGAAAAAAAAAAAGCAGTTCCGATGCTTCTCTTACTTGGTCCAGGTGGTCTCCGAGGGCCACCAGTTCCGTCACTTCCGTGTCCCAAGACAAGGCGGTTTTTTGTAGTGCCTAAGAAAGTTTTCCAAAATACAATCGCCTGAACTCGCACACACGATCTCATCTCTCTCGTATCTTTTCCTTTCCTCGATTAAGAAAAAAAAATCGCGCTCGTATCTTTTCGATGCAACCGTGAAATCGTGCTTACAGCGTGACGGCGCAAAAATTATGTGAAAAAAACCAAAATTTAAAACGTCTGTTCATGTGTATGTGACTTTGTACACGCAAATTATTTAGGAGTAATCTATCGGTGTACTTATGCTTGTGGCTCATGAAGCGCTAATTTCGTTTAATGGAAAAATAAAATTACCTGATATTTCTCCAGCTGCTCTTGTTTCTCGTCAAGCGTGTTTTTCAAAGAATAATTCTTCAGGGACGTTTCGGCTTCGACCAGCCAGGCTAATAAGCGCTCCAACGAATTTTCGTACTCGCTCCACTGTTGAATTCTTTCCTCGATGCACCGGATAATGTCACTCACGGCGGTCACGAATTTTTTATGTTCAAATCTATTGTATGAAACAAGTTTCTTTTAAACAGGCCTGGATTTATATAACTTTTACTACGGTAATAAATACGACGTATATAAAAGTATAATATAATCAAAAGCTGCGTCACAATGTTTAAATTAATATAAATCTTACCTTAAAGTGGCCAGGTCCCTTTCCATAGATTCGAGGGATCTCGGCGACAGATATTGCGCGCTTTGTGTCACGTGCTCACTCAGAATATCCAATTTCAATTCGCCTTCTCTTTGGCTATCTTGAAGTTCCATGATCTTGTTTAACTGAGCTTGAAGAGCAGCTTTGTTGCCGGTGTAATCACTGTAATTAGCTAATTGCTCCCACTGTTGCTTTTGGTAGTCCTGATAGGATTTTTGGAGATCGTAGAATTGTTGGAACGTGTCCAAAAGAGTTTCTAAGTTGGCGATATTCTTCTGCGACATCTCGACAAGGTCCTCGTATCTGGTGGATACCGACGCGACCTTCTGTTGAGCATCGGTAGGTGCTACAGTGGAATAGGTCAACGCGTTGGCCTTCTCGGACACTCCTTCGATTATCCTCTTATATGCCAGTATCTCTTGATGCATTGCCTATAATTAAAATTATTTATCAAAAATTCGGTTCACTCATCACATCAATTATTCGCTCATCACTCATTTCAATTAATTACCTTGCTCTTCAGCAACTTAGATTTTATTTCCTGAAGCGAAGACCACGTGATGGTTGAATCTTGTTTCACAGATCTTTCCATTGCATCCAACCAAGCCAAAATTTGTTGTAATGTTTCTTGGTAATTGGACCACTGCAAGGATTGGGCATCCTGTTTCTTCTGTTGCTCGGCTATGCCTTCCACGAGTTTGTCCCATCGTTCTCGAGCCTGTCTCAGTTCATGACGAATGATCTCCCTTCCTTGGGCAGACGTGTCAGCCAGGATCCTCTCTCCGAATGATGTTAAACTTCCCAAACGATGTTCTCCCTGTTCTTTTTCAGCCAACAATATTTGCAAGCGGGAAAGCTTTTCTTCGAGGTTTCCACCAGTTTCGTTTAAGCTAGATAAACTCTGCTCCAATTGCGTTAGCCAAGCATCGACCACTTTTAATTTCTCTTCGTAGGCTTTGTGATCATCTACTATGCTCTGGCATCTGGTTACCACTTCCTTACTTAGCACGTGTAACAGTTGATATCTGAAATTTTCATATAAATTTTTTTATTTTAAATTTAAATCAAAGTTCAATATAACATAGTAATATACATATAATATATTATTCATTCATTGGAATCGCTAAGGAAAATAAATGTTGAAATGACAAGAAGGCGAAGAGCTTAAAAGGATAGACCTAAGTAAGTTAGATCTTAAAGATTTACCTGTTGCTAATTTGCGATATCATCGGTTTAATACGTTCGAGGCCGCTCGCATGAAGCAAACTGTGAGATTTATCAATGAACTCGTCTATTTTCGATTCTTCCTTCAATATGACGTCTCGCTTCGCCTTCAAAGCTTGCAGTCTAGCTTCTTTGTCTTGTAAGGTAGGCTGTAATTGCTGGTCCCTAAAAGCAGCCTCCATCATGCTAAACCATTTTGTATACGCTTCCAATTTATCCTCGAAATCTTGCCACTTCTGCATAGCTGCTTTCTGCTTGTCTTCGACTGATTCTACAAATACCGAATAAAACAATTTTTTAAATCAAAATGCAATATACATCAAATTAAGATATGTGCATTTCATTTGAAAATTCACAAGTACCTATTTCACTTAAGTATTGACGAAGATTGCTCTCAAGTATAGTGATCTCTTTATTAATAGCGTCCCATCCCTTTGGTGCAGTCCTTTTAATAACTGTATCGCTAAGTTCCTTCAATTTCCCAAGTTGTTCCGCGCCCTGCATCTGATCATCCTTTAACATCGTTAACGTAGCAAGTCGTCTGGAGATATCCGTCCGTTCTCCAGTGACGTCATTGCACTCAGCAAGCTTGTCTCGTTCGCTGTTCAACCAATCGGAAAAGCTCTTCACTTGCAAATTAAACCGATTATGCTTCTCAACGCAGTCTTCCAAGTTCTCCAACAGATCCTTCGACTTCGACACGATGTTGTGGAACAATTGTTTGATAGAAGGCAAGAAAACATTCAGGGAGGTGTCCTTCGTTTGGTCCACTAGCTGCTGTGCTTTGTCGCAAACAGATTCCACGAGAGATTGATGGGACATGATTTCCTGGTGCATTATCTTATGATTCTGTAACTGCGCTCGTTTCTCTTCCAACGTGCATTTCAACTCTGTGTGTTGATGCATCGCGCGTTCCACGTCTCGCAGCCAAGCGGTCAGCTGTTCGTGAGACAAAGAGAACTCGGCGAACTGCATCAGACATTGATCCAATTTCTGCGTGGTACTTTGTAGATCCTCAGAAAATCCGTCCCACAGTGTTCTCAGATTCCGTAGCTGTTGCCTAATGATTTCTCTGCCATCGGGAGATGTGTGCACGTACAGTTTCTCACCGAGATCAATTACCGACTCGAATCTAGCATTCTCCTTAGTTCTCGTGTCGCTGAGATCACGAATCAGTTTCTGCCTGCTTTGCAGCACCGACAGGTCGCCCACGATCTCACTATGTTTCTTCAATTCCGACTGAATATCGGTAATCCATTGCAGCAATTGGTTGTATTTCACGTTGAAAGTATTGTGCTCCTTCACAAACTGTTCGTATCGCATCACAGCTTCCTTCACTTGATTTTTAATAGCTTGATATTTTGTAATCTGCCTTGAGACTCTTGTAGCCAAGTCAGCTTCAGCCTCGATGCTTTGACTCTTCTCAACAGCAGCGTTGAACTCGCCACCTTTCGCGATGATGCTTTCTTCCAGGGATTTCAACTTCTGCAGATGAGCCCTTTTGGCCTCTTCTGTGCTCTTCAGGCTCTGGTCCTTCAACTGGGTCTCCATTTGTTTGATCCAAGCTTCCAAACGTTCAACGACCTTCTCGAATTCAGACCACTGATCGAATAGATGTTTCAATTTGTCTCTAGCTGTCTCGCATTTCTTCAAGAACTCCTCCCATACTCGGTTCTGCTGTTCAAAGTTCGTCATCAACGCCGAGTGACCCGGAAGTGACGTCTGCTCGAGAACAATGTTCAACTGTTGGTTACAGTCAGCCAGAATTCGTTCACCTTCAGCTCGTTGTTGCAGCAAATTTTCTATAGCAGTTATTTTATTCTGCGCTGTGTCTCGTTCGACCGAGAAATCCTCGATTATCGGCGTCCCTTCATTGATCACCGAGTTGATCCAGTCTCGCGTTTTCTCGAACGTCTGAAGGTACGCTTCGTGGTTGGAGACGTGCTTCTCCGCGATGTTGATTCTTCCTTCCACTTCATTGGACAGTTTCTCGTAAGCCTCGATCACGTTGGCTAACATTTCACTGGCGTCGTCGTCCGGCGCGTTAACCAGTCGATCCTGAAGTTGCTGAAGAATATTCTTATGGACGGTAACGTCCTGCGCCACAGCTCTGTACAAATGGAGCGCCAACTTCTTTTCTTGTAACGTCGGTAACAGCTCCTGTTTCTCGCCCAATTTGTTCTGAGCGTCTACCAACCACTGTTTCACCTGCGAAAATTTGTCCTCGAAGGAAGACCTGTGCATCATATCGCTCTCTATCTTCTTGTAGATCACATTGGCGCGATCCGCCATGGCGTCGACGCGATTACGGAAGTTCCTTATCTCGGTTCTGATCGCTTCTCTCTGGTCCGGGGTGATCCTGGCGAACAGAGTCTCGCCAGCTTCGGCGGTCCTGTTCAATATAGCTTGTCCGACCTCTCGTTCTTCGGCGAACGCTTTTAACTCCTTCAGACGCGACTGATAGAACGTTATTGGTTTCGGCCCGGTGATCTCGTCGAAAGCCTTTAATGTTTTCTCGGCGTTCTCCAGCCAAGCCTCGAGCTTCTTCTTGTTCGCCGCGTATTGGTCCCTGTTCTCCTTCAGCTCCCGAAGTCGATCCAAATGCTGAGCCAGGAATTTCAATACGTAGTCGTAACGCGTATTCAAGTGGTTGATATACTGATTTACTCGAGACTCGGAACTGACTCTGGTAATATCTTGGGCAAGGTTCGTCAATTCCTTTAATTCGCTTTGATACTCTGTCACCGTCTTCTGCATCTGACTCATCTCAGCGATTTTTTGTTCGATGTCGTCCAGGTTTAACAAAGCAGAAGCCTCGGCTCGGATCTTATTCTCGTTCTCCTTCAACCAAGACAGAACGTTGTCCGAAGTTTGCTCGTAACGTTGCCACAACGCGATATTCCGTTCTAGGTCGTTCTTAATCTTGTTGTAACTATTTCTCAGCGACTCCAGGTCCGCCTCAACCCTGTCGCGATCCGCTTTTAGCGCAGTCATAGTCTCAGCGCTTTCGACAGATGCCAAGAGTTTCAGGGAATTGTCGGTGTCTTCTTTTCTGGCGGTGCAATCGGCTATACCGGCCTCGACGTCCATTAACGATGCCATTTTCACTTCCAGATTGTAACGATCGCTGCTCTGCTCGGGCTCGCACCACGCGACTTTCTCCTTCAGAGTGACGACCATACGCTGGAGAGCACCGAATTTCTCGTGATAAAGTTTCGTCAAGAATGCTACCAACGTCGCGATCACCTTGTTAGCGTGACTCGCGACACCGTCTCTTCGCAGCTGAAGAGCTTGCAATTCTTTGGGTAAGCTTGATCTGGAAATGCTAGGATACTCCGTAGAAATTTTCGTTAGAGTTTCTTCGACTTTTGAGAGAGCGTAATCGCACTTTTCTAGTTCTGTTTTCAATTCTTGGCACTTATTGATCCGGGCAAGGATCTTGGTATTCTCGCCGGTTAAATCATCGCACTTGATGATGTCCTCACGGATCTTTGAGATCAGATCACCGCATCTTTTCATTTCCTGCCTAATCGTCCTTTCTCTTTCGTTTAGCGTAGATGTTAAAGAGTCCAAATTATCAGCCGAGCTTTTAACAAGGTTGAACTGCTCGTCTAACAATTTGCGCAGAGAACTCAAGGTAGTGATATCACTTCCATCGTTTAGCTTCACTAATTGCTCTATTTTCGTAACGATGTTCTGGTAAAGTTGCTGGTAACCAGGTAATTCTTCTCTGTATCGTATCAGCCTCGCTTGACAATTCTCGACGTCCATTAAACGCTCGAATGCGGTTGTCAAAGCTTCGTTGGTGTTGGTCAGCCATTTAGTCAGTTCAGTCTTCGATTCCTCGATCTGTTTCCAAATGATCACTTGAGTCTCGTAAGCTTGCAGCTTTTCACTGATATCATTATACGAATCTTGGTATTGTTGGCGAGCTTCGGTCAAATCGTTCTCAATCAATTCAGAATTGAATCTGGGCATCAACGAAGCTTCTTTTGTAAGCTGCTGCGCTTTAGAATCCATCTTGTCCAAGAATTGCTTTCCCTTCTTCAAAGTATCCAAAGCTTTCTTGTGCTTGTCCAAAGTAATGGTCGCTTGGGTAATATCATAAGGCACTCCTCTCAACGACCGACACAGATGATTAGCTTCGTCGATGGATTTCTTCAGTTTCTGTCTAGCTTCCTCATAGACCATCCAATCGTTGTTCATATCTGCATACTTCTTTCTCTGTTCGCGGAGCAGCTCGTTAACTTTTTCCCAATTGGCGTCAACGGAAGACAAGACAACCTGAATGTTAGTTGTCGACCTTTGATCTTCTTTCATTAAAATACTTCCTTCGAAATGAAGAGTCTCCTTCTCCTGCTCTCTCTTCTGATGCTCTTCGATCAAGCGATCGATCTTCTCAACAGCGGGAGCCAGATGCTTACAAGAATCAACGTTGTAAGTCGTTTCCTGAAGAGCTGTTTGCGTGTTCAGTATCTTTTCAGTAATAGTTTGTTGAAGCGTCCGGAAGTTATTCCATCTGGCGCCTAGATTTTCAAGTCTGTCCCGTTTCGTGGATATCTCATTCTTCAAAGCTATAGCCTTGNAGTCGAAGATCATGCTTTTCTCAGTATTTATTATGAATCAATTAAATGATCGCTAGAAATAATATATATATCTCAATGAAACTTATAATGAAGACGTTGCAATATAATTATTAATTGATACGATAATTGAAATGAATAGAATATGTGATAACGAAATTGCGCTGACCTTTCACGAGTTTTTTGGACTCGTCTTCAAGGAATTTCAATGTCTTGATTTTTTCGTGGAACTCTTTCTGCAAGTTCTCCGTCCTGTAAACCATCTCTTCGGGAGTAGTCGTCAGATTTTCAGTGTCTGCAATCGATTGGGGAGCACTCTGTTGTGTCCATAATTGTAATTCATTCAATTTCGTCTGGAACTTGTTCCACCTGACGCTGTGTTCCTGCAGATGAACGATCTTCTCCTGAACAGTTTTCAAAGTTGTCTCCACTCTGCTTTCTGTTTGCACAATTTCCTTTCTTAACACTTCTTTCCTTTCCGGTGGTGCGATTTCTCTTAAACAGCTGTACGTCTCTTGCAGTTTCTTTATTAACTCCTCCGCAGATTTTCTCAGATACGAACTGAAGTCCTGCTTACTCTGTAAATCGGAGGATACCTGAGAAGCGTCGTAATAGGTAGCCGATTCGATTTTTCTCAATTCTTCGTCGGCTTGTTCGATCAATTTCAAAATTTCTTCCTTTTGTTCAGTGTAAGTGTTCCATAATTTCTGAGAGCTCTTCAACGACTTTAACGTCTCCACGCTCTGTCCGTACGTGTCGTTCCAGTTGGATTCCAGTTGCTGAACTTCTAACGATACGAACGGAGGTGCGTGCTGATCCTTTAGAAGATCCTTGCCGCGTTGCAACATGCTAACGATGTTCGATCTCTGTTGTTCCAATTGACTCAGACGATTCTCCTGACTGCTCACCGCGGTTTGAAGAGTCTCCGGGCACTCGGAGACTACATCGATCTTCGACAGGTCACGAACTTTGCGCAACAGGGTACACACCTCGCGAACTTCTTTTCTATAAGTGTAGCTCTTTGAGTAAATGTCGGTCTTGGTCATCGTGATCTCTATCGTGGGTATCAGATTTTTATAGCGAGTGATCAATTGCTCCAAACGGTTCTGTTCGGAAAGTGCTTCATGGTCCGAACGATTGGAAGTAAGACTGTCAAGGGTTTGGACCAACCATTTCATCTCTTCCCGTTTGCTATCCGCTTCTCTGCATATTCTCTGAAAAAAAGAATTGAAATAGTTTTGCAATTAATATCTTCAAAAATATGCATTTCTTTATTGCAGTTTCTCTGCTATATTTACCGTTAATGTTTGAATCTATATCCAATGAATGCAACGTGCAGTGAAAACAAGAACATTTATATGAAACGTACGATAATCTAATAGTTAAATTGTTGTTCATTATTTACCTGGAATATCGTTTTCTCTGTTTCGAATTCTTCGAGAGTATTTACTTCGTGCAATATAGTCCTCAAATTACTGTCAACATGATCCATCCATCGTACCATCTCATCGAACCTGAATTAACAATTCAAGATAAGAATTAAAACTTAATCCAGCTTAAACAGCATATCCGGCTTATAACTATATAGAAAATAGACTCACTTTTTCTTGTAAGCAGCCCACTGCTCAGGCACTTGTTTCAATTGTTCCCGTAAGCGTTCTACCCTCTGAGCGGAATCCTCCCAGAGGCGTTCAGCGTTCTGCGCAGCTTCCACCAAGCTATTGTCGCTCGGCTTCAATTGAGTATACGCGTAGCTGACTTTTTTCAGGCTTTGCAGGCACTTCTCTACATTGAGCACCGTGCCACGGTTCACGAAGAACTCCTTGTTCTTCTGCAAAATGCTCTCCACGTTTTCGTTCTTCATCAACGCTTGTTGTTCCGAGTTAACTTCGGCCTCGATCTCTTTTAAGTACTGCAGGAACGTGATCTCGTCCAGACGGAATTCGAGTCTCATCAGATGAAGGGGCGCGAAGGTCAGCACATCCTTCCAACGTCTCTGCAATGACTCTATAGCTTCTTGAACGGGGGCTTGTTTCTCGGTTGGCAAAATGCTTTTCAGGTCCTGTCCAGCAGTGACGAACTCCTGAATCCATTTCTCGTTAACGTTGCTAAAGAAATTCTTGTGATATTCTATTGATCGTCGATTGTCGGTGTGTTTGTCATTCATCATAGTCTCGGCGACAGACAGCCACTCGCAGACTTGTCTCTCGGTATCTTTGAACTTGGTCCAGCACCTGACGGCTTCCTGAAGTCGTTGCTCTTGGATCTGAGCCGCCTGGGATACTCTATTGAATCTTTCATTCAATTCTCTCAACGTTTTGCCACCCTCGGCTGTGTTCACATCCGCGTGGCTATCTACGGACTTCACTATACTCGTGAACACTTTGTTCTTCGACTCTAGCATGGATTTGTAATAAAGAATTCTCGAGAAGAATGCCTTGTGACGTTCAAGCTGAGCGAGAATGTGTTCTCTACCACCGGACAGATCAACGCCCGTCAGCATTTTTTCTGCTTCGTCCAACCAAGCAGATATCTCCTTTTGTCCAGCTTCTAATGACTCTTGCTGAACGAGAAGTTGATGGTACAAGTGAAGTTGCATAGGTATCAGAGCTCGGACTTTCACCAGGGCTTCTTTCTCTTTCTTCAAAGTGTTCATCATCTTGTCCACCTCGTCGCGAGACAGATCCTGGATCAGCGTTTGGAATTTCTTACTGATATTCTTGAAGAGGTCCTCAATACCTTCTACTTCGGTATGGAAAACTTGCAATCTCTCGCCATAGGCCTTGATTTTCTCGGTTGTAGTTAAGTCAGTAGCAGACAGAGCAGATTCCACGTTCCTCAGCCATTTCTGCAGGGTCTCTACACCTTGCCTATAGTCCTTTCTGTTTCGTATTACGTCTCCAGCATGCATGTATTGCTTAGCTTCCTGGAATAGAGCCTCCCATCTGGACGTCAGATTCGCGTAACGCTGTTTTAAATGAAGAGCGACCGGTTCATCCGAGGTAGCAATTAGGAAAGTCACAGTGTCAGACAATTGTTGGTGTTTATCCTTCCATACGCTTATGTCCTGGAAGAATTCCATTCTCTCCTCTTCGGGTAGACGCAACGCTGGTTCGGCGCGATTCAACCAGGCTGTGAACTCGTCGGAGATGATGTTCCACCGACGCCAATACGCCACGACCTCCTCGAGCATGCTTTGGACGCAGCGGAGATCCATCGACACGCTCTTCCATTTCTCACTAGTCTCTCGCATGAAACGATCGATGCTTGCGTTTTCTTCTCTGTCTGAAACGCATAGTACAACAATTTTATGATATGGATGATTTATTAACATTCTTTTATTTTTTAAACTCCGATCTCTGCAATTATTTTCATATGAATTCATAGAATTTAGCAAATTACTATGAGTAAATTGTACTTATTATGAATTATAAAAACTTACCAACGTTACCCTCGCGTTTGTAGTCCTCGACAACCTGTTGCATATCTAGGTAAGCTTTCTGAAACTCTTGGAAGATCCTATTTCTAGACACGAAGTTTCTGTACTGCTCCAGCATTTGATGCACGCTTTCCTCCGTGCCGTACTTCACGCTCCAACCCTTCAACTTAGTCTCGACTAGGAACAAGAAGGCGATAAGGCAACATTTGTGTTCCAGGAACTTTAGTCGGATTCTACGTTTGGCGGCACGGTCTGGTAGACTGTCCAACCTGGCAGCCATCTCGTTCAGCTGTTGAGGGTGCACGTTCGACGCAGCTTCGGAGATCCTAGCTGCCTGGAACCGTTCCGTTATCGAAGGAAGGTCGAGGAAGAACTTTTTGTGCTCCTCTAGTTTATTCGAGATTATATTCGCCGTCTCTTCCGTCATCTCTTCGGGTATGTCATTATCAGATAGCAGCAGGTCTTCGGCGCGGCATAGCCATCTGCCTACCACGCCTAAGTCTCCTGGAAGGTAGGAGTCCAAAAGCCAGAGCCAGCGCAACATCTAACAAATTTCAAGAGATTATATTTGAAGGAAATTAATATTTAACGAGATAGCGATGAATGAAAAGCTTACTAGCATTTCCATGGACTTCCATAAATTCTGCACGTGCCTCCAAGAGTCCCGAGTAATGCTTATCATACTTGGTGTCTCCACAAGACGTTGCAGTTTATTATACACAACTCTCTGTTGTTCAACTTCACTTTTCAACGCGAGGTACTCCTGCGAACAGAAAGTTCAAACAAATAAACCAAATTAAAATCGTTTTCCACGATTGGAACAACGAAGTAACATGATATCATAACGTACGTCGAAGCCTAACGGAGAGATCGACATTTGCTCCAAGAACTTAAGCCTCTCGTATAGCCAAGCGAGTAGTCCATCGTACTCCTGCTGAACGGCAGCGAACGAGTCGCAAGCGGCGGACCCTGGTTCTGGATATTTGTGTAAGAACTGAGCAACGTAAGTCATGATCGATTTCTCGTCGGGTTGAGGGACGTCGACGTCCTCGGGATCAAGAAGTCTGGCGATACCGAGTTCAGACTCGGCAACGTTAAACGCCGTCGCCAGACGAGCTCTGTTCGTTGCCTCACGCATCGCCGCGATGTTCACCAGGTTCGCCTTGATCGCGTCGATGATGGCCAGGAACGCGTTGCCGTCTCGCCAGCTTTCGCCAAAGTCGCGAACTTTTATATCCCTGCGCAAAAGATTGAATTTCGCATTTTGCGAATTGACATCGCACGGAACATCTATCGCTCTAATCTAGCGTCGCCTTGTATTTGAAATTTCAGCCGTTCGGTCGAAACGATGTATCATAGTTTTATCCAGACTAATAAAATAAACATTTCTGGAATACTGACTTTGGCAATGCATTGGTAACCCATTGCAACAGAGTCTTCCTTGCGCCCTGTTTCCATTTCTCGCTACTGATACGCTTTCTCTCGCTGGTCGCTGACCCCTGGGTGCTAAGACTCTCCAAACTGCTCTGGCTGCCCCATGTATGTCCAAGATACTCCAAAGCTCTGGTATTCTCCTCGATCTAGAAAAATAGCTCGTCAGTGGACCGTGAGACACGGGGTTTGAACGACGGGACAGGTATATAACAGAAGGAAGGACTAGCGTGCGTACTAGGGTGATGCGTAAAATCATGTAGGTGCGTGCTAAATTGAAAAATTCTCCTCTTTGTACACACAGATTCTCTCTACTGGTTTTTACGATTTTCGTAAGTATCGTACCAGAATAGACGACAATCTTTTCATTCTTTTTTTTTTAAATAACTACTCACCTTCCTTCGATCCTTCGATCGTAGCTTGTTTTTGTGGAATAAATACGGTTAGCAGAATGCAATGTAATCAGTTACTTCTCTCGTGACGGGGATTAATTTATAATAATATTTATTCATGTCAACGGGTAAGTCCCTCAATTATGATAAGAGCATTGTAAGAATTACAGTCATAATATGTAGATTTCATGAGTGAAAGAAAATTAAAATAGTAAAGACAAAAAGAAATAGCAACTGATGCAACAATAAACAAACAAATGCATGAAGAATTTCTGAAATATGAAATCAA
>SHCU01000237.1:0-11742 GCA_004307685.1 Ceratina australensis | reverse complement strand
GAATCCTTAGAGACTATATGTTAGATTTCCGTATATGGTGATAACTCGGTAAAATTTTATGTAGAAATTCTATCTGACCTATTGGCGGCTGAAATAAAGTGTAAAACTATAAACCATTCACAAGCATACTATCTATTATTCAATAAACTTACATATGGCTTATCATTCATTTCTCTACGATGACATTCACTCCCATATATTATAGTCCTTTCAGGTATTTTCTCTGGTTCTGTCAATGAACACAAAGCACCTATTATGCAACCATTGGTCAATTCAATTTCACGACCGATATGTGCTACAAATTAAAACACAGTTAAAATAAATTATTAAAAAATTTCCGTACTTTATACATGCAATGAAGTGCAGTCCATAGACACTCATATATATTACCAACTTTAATAATATCTTTATTACTGGACATCATAGATTTGATTACCTTTGCTTTCCAAAGTGTTATTGTCTCCGACTTTGTATGCCTCACACGTGCAGTCAGCTTCGAATACATTATAATTCCCTATTATTTGAACTGGCATTGTTGTTGATTCTTCAGCATTTGCTGGTAGCCTGTAACAAATGATTTATATTTCAAATACAAGACAATACAAACCATAAAACTGCACTTTAAACTAAAGTTACCTGTTCACTATAGTTGCCATTTCCTCGATAATGTTTCCTTCACCTATTATAATCGGCCCAGCCCCGGCGATAATACTTGCTCTTGGATGTATTATAGTTTTCGCTCCGATAGTAATATCTCCTTTTAAGATACTCTCTTCGCATACCAATGCTCCAGATGCTATTTTTAGGCTGTGCATGTAAACAAAAGTTATATTTCTTCTCGCAAAATTGCCTGCTTACGGCTAGTTTAACCTCAACATGCAAACATATATTGCATACTTCGATTCGTTAATGAATGATTAACAAAGTAGCAGAGAAATACAAGTAATAATTTAATTTTCTCACTTTGTACGGCGACTGACAGATGAGCTCATTGTTCCCGATTGTCATCAATTCCACACTTCCATGCCAAACTCTATTCCAGAACTGTCAGATTGAGAACAACGGACGGTCCGTTCGACAGCTGGCATGCAAGCGTAGAATAGATAATAACAATCGAGAACCGCTGACAATGAGCTCATCTGTCAATCGCCGTACAAAGTGAGAAAATTAAATTATTACTTGTATTTCTCTGTTATTTTGTTAATCATTTATTAAGGAATAGTATCGGACTTAAAGTGCACAATATGTGTTTACATTTTGAGGTTAATCTTAGTATAAATGGGTAATTCTATGTGAAAAATATAATTTTTATTCATTTATATACATGCATATATGTAGCTTGAAAATAGCATCTGGAGCATTGGTATGCGAAGAGAGTATCTTAAAAGGAGATATTACTATCGGAGCGAAAACTATAATACATCCAAGGGCAAGTATTATCGCCGAGGCTGGGCCGATTATAATAGGTGAAGGGAACATTATCGAGGAAACGGCAACTATAGTGAACAGGTAACTTTAGTTTAAAATGCAGTTTTATGGTTTGTATTGTCTTGTATTTGAAATACAAATCATTTGTTACAGGTTACCAGCAAATGCTGAAGAATCAACAACAATGCCAGTGCAAATAATAGGGAACTATAATGTATTTGAAGCTGACTGCACGTGTGAGGCATTTAAAGTTGGTGATAATAACATTTTGGAAAGCAAAGGTAATCAAATCTGTAAAGTTCAATAATGAAGAAGTTATTCAAGTTGGTAATACATATGAATATTTATGGACTGTATGGCATTGCATATTTAAAGTACAGCATTATTCTTAATAAATTGTTCTATCTTTTAATTTGCAGCACATATCGGTCATGAAGTTGAATTGACAAATGGTTGTATAATAGGAGCTTTATGTTCACTAACAGAATCAGAAGTAATACCTGAAAATACTATAATATATGGGAGTGAATGCCAACGAAGGGAAATGAATGATAAGCCATATGTGAGTACATTGAATTACATATGATGTGATTTTGAATTGTATATAATTTTACACTTTATTTCAGCCTCCAATAGGTCAAATAGAATTTCTACGTAAGATATTACCAAGTTATCATCGTATACGCAAGTCTAACGTGTAGTCTATAATTTGAGGATATATGTAATTTATATCGTTTACGGTGGAAATGAATCGAAGAAATAAATAATCGGGCTTAAATGTACCTGATAAAAAAACAGAATTGTAATGGTAGTGGTAAAGTGTTACCGATAATAAAAACGGCAAGATAAACGGCGAGAGGAATGTAGAATGGGAAGTCGATGTGGAGTTACACGAGATGGCAAGTTCAAGTTGAAAACCTCAAACGATACCAAAGTTAAATATAAATATCGCTGCAAGCAGATCCTGAATCGGTGAATCAGTGGGCCGATTCACTGTTCGTAGTATACCTCAAGGATTTTTTCCATCTCTGATGCCAGATTGAGAACAAGAAGAGCCATTGAAAATCACTAAAATCAACCTCTCCATTTACGCACACTATCGCTGTGTTCATGTGCTCCGAGCCGTTAACTTCGGTCACTGGAGAGAGAAAGCAAAATATTAATCTGTAGCTTTTACCCCTGTAATGTTGAAATCTGAGCGGCACGGAGTCGGCTGATGATTGTTGTTTAAATTCACAATTCCTATTCTCTTCTGTATTGTAAATTAAAGTTATTGAAAAAAATAGAAATTTTTCATTGTGCTAAAACAAGTTTTATTACCTTTTAATCTTAAAATTCTAATCTAATCTTAAAATTATTACCTATTAGGTCATATGAGAAATGAATTTTTTAAAATAAATATTAGTGAACCATTAATGAATTTCAGTATCTAGTTTGAAAATTGTGTATTACTTAGAAAAATTAAATAATATTATATAAATAAAAAGGATCTAGATAGATAAGGTGGTCAAATATACCTGTCAAAAAAATTCAACTGACAGAGTCACTCGACAGAATATAAAAAAGAAATCTGAAAAAATTCTAAAATATTTTTGTGGCTGTGTCGGATGTAAGAGAATTTATTTTAGTTTTCATTTCATTCAGAACAATATCTTTTTGATATAAGTTGTATATAGTTGTATATAATCTTATATCCCAATTATAATTTTCTCCGAGCAAAGAAATTCTTTTCTGATATGGTAAACTCATAGTTTTGTTCAATTTTATGAGGAATATTACCATTTTGCCTCATCGCACCATTACTGGAGTCTATTTTATTTTGTGAAATAATAATTATTAAATAACTGATAAAATTAAAAGTGACAAATATTTATGAAACAGTGATAAATGAAAATAAAAACCACGACGTAGATACAAGAAAAACACAGCTTATTGTTAGATATTTTCCATTTTTTATTTCACGTGTAAATGTATACCTACCGATAAAACGTGAAGGAACATTTAAAAAAAGTGTTATCTCAAAAAATGTCTCTAATATTTACATATTTTCTACATGTACATTTCACAATTTGATTTTATAATTTATTTCAAGAAATCAAGGAAAAAGATTTACAAGACGTTACAGATTAATGAAGAAGAAATCGAAGTCTGTACAAAGATAGAATAATCGGGAATGAGTCCATCTTCAGTAAAACTTCTCTAAAAGGATTAAGAAGGATCAGGGCAAACGGTAAATCGATAACGCTTAAATCGCGCCAGTCTAAAGAATCATAACTCTTTTATCTCATTTTCCTTTTTTTTTTTTAATCGATATTTAATATAACTCTATATTATCCGTCAACTTTTATTTATTATATATATATATTTTTATATATTATATATTATAAAATTTAACTCCAAATTGCGATAATAACGTCTAATTGCAACGTGCGTGCGCGTGTACGTGTTGCGCCTTTGTGTGTGTGTGTTTTGCATTTACTTTTCTTTAATTCTCCTTATTTCTCTCGCTCTTTCTCTCACTTTCTCTCCCCTATACGTATCATTATCATTTCTTCTTTTTTTTCTTTTTTTTGGTGTTCTGTCTCTTAAACCATATTTCCGTTATCTCCAACATCTAAGTAATAGTAATTTCGTGTGTTCGTGTATATGTATGCGCTTGTGTATGTATGTATGCGTGTATCGTACAGTATACGTGTATGTCCGGGTACGCTGTGTATACATGGGTGGGTATGTGGCTTTCGGGTGGCTGTGGGTAAACGATTACAGGTGGTAATGTATCTTGCACTCGCGCGTACGTGATTGTGTACGTGTTTTTCTTTCTTTATCTACAGTTAAACGAATTCTACGCACTTACTCGTTAATCGGCAGAATAATATGCATTTCTTAATTTCGCTATAAGTATATTTAAACCGTCCGAAAACGTGTCAGTCGGCGCACCGTGACGGATTCGCCATCGCTCTCGTCGAGCCCTTTTCCCCTCCGCTTTCGACGTTTGTCCTCACCCTACTTTTCCAGTGAACGTAACGCGATTCGCGCTGAATCCGTTTTTTATCCATCTCGCTATTCTCTCGACGTCGTCTCTTATCTGTCTCTATCACGATTCACCGTTTCCTGCATCTTCGATTCGTCTCGAAAATGTCGTATGCCTACAACTTTCAGGTAATCGTCGCTACGTTTATTTTTCAGTCGTTCGATCGAAAACTGTTTGCTTAGCACTCGACACGTCCGTCGAAGCCTTCGAAGGATTCGAGGTGATGATTCGAAACTGAATAATCCCTTAAGCAACGCATCCCGTGACGATACTCGTAGAATTGAATGGCAATGTTGGCAAACGATAAAAACGTGGATGCAACGTGATTTGAATTTAGTAACGCGAATATAGAAAAAGTGCGCTCGATTATCTTCTCGTTCGATGAACGATGATCCGCGGTGCCACCACTTGAGGGATTAAGCGTCATGTTAAATTACATTAATGAGAGTGGATTTCGTCACGCGACGTGAACAATACCTTACCGTGAAGAAAACTTATCTAATAAACTCTGTTATTTAAATTTCTATCAACTACGGCCACTCTACACGGTCTGCTAATCTGCGCTAAAAATCTGGGACGCTTTATAACTGTAAAGTATCGACGACGCGCTCTTGGTGCACTCTCTGCGAAACTCGTTTACATCACTTGAGAATTGGCGTTCAAGATACGCGCAGAAAGATCGCTATAGTTGAATAATCGGCTCTCCGACGTGTTTTATCTCGCGTCCGATATTAAGACCGGCGGAAAACTCGTAAACCGGTAAACGTTTCGACAAACGTTTCCCGATTCACGATTTCAAGCCCGCGGAAGTCATTCGTCCCGCGATTGAATTAATTGTTAAGTTTTCAACAAATAAAGTATTTATTCAAACAACATTTCGTTTCAACGGTAATATAATCGCCACTTTTATAGAGATCAATAAAATTGTTTGAATATAATTTATTCAACTATGAAACATCCTCTGCCTAATTATCGAGAGTTGCGTGATCTACGCATAGATCGACTCGTGAAGAATGTTCGAATCGCAACTCTCTTACAGGATTTAAAAGATCCTCGTCGATATCGCGCGACTCATCGTTACATTTTTAAAACAGCGTATGATTTTCACGAGCAGTATTATAGGAAAGTATCGAAAATGTGGGGCCGATGTGATTCCCGTGAGAAAATGACCGTGAACGCGTTGATCGATCGCTTTAAACGCTTGCTTAAAATCTCTAACGATAACAGTGTTATTTCGTCACCGTCCCGATCGTTCCTTTTCTACGACGGAGACGTTCGCTTCTACGTTTAATAATAACTAACTAACGAGCTAACGTGTTCTTCAACCGGAAATCGTTCGTACAAAAAATGGACTTAACGGCGAAGTGAAACATGCGGCCGTGACAAACGACATCTCTCGATAAAGGAAAAGCTATTGGTCGTTGATCGTCATCACATTGATACCGAATCCACGAAGTGTCTCATCCATTTACAGCCTGTGCCTCGAGCACCGAGCCAATACGGTTTCCGTACTTCCGCTCGCTGCCAACAAACTTGTACTTCGTCAACAAATATATCGTCTCGTAGAATTAGCGTAGAAATTTATTTTTAGTTCGCAGCAACGAAACAATTAGAGATTTACTATGAACGTCCTCTATGGTACTTAACGATCAACTAAATATTCCGATCTTATCACATTTTATTAAAATCGTCTAATTATGTTTCTGATCGTTTGCCGAATTATTCGCGAAATCACCAATAAAAAGTTTAGAGTTGAAGTTGAAAAACATTTAAAAATATATATATATATATATGTCACTACTAATAAGCACTTTGTCGAGCGGATTTTTCGGAATTCGGATTGGCGTATGATCGATTATTGATATCGTGGCACGATAAATGACCAGCCAGCGTAATCTGGTCGACGAAAGCGAGGAAAGCCGGTAACGGTGCGTAAAAAACGCTTCGAGAGGGTTCACCGCGGCGATGGATTATTATTTAGTTAAGAAGTACGTGTTTACGTATAAAGAGACGCGCCATACAGTGCCGCACAGTACCAAAACGTTTATAATGCGCACATAATGTTACCTCGATTTAACTTCTATCTACGCGCTCGCGCAGGCATCAGTGTATGTAAAAGTGATCCATTTTAGTCGTATTTCTTTTTAGTTTTTCACTGCAGGTATGTGTATATCGTGTGTATGTATCCGTGTGCCTGTGTTCTCTCTCTCTCTCTCTCTCTCTCTCTCGCTTGCTCCTCATTTTCTTCATTTTTTTAATCATTATTCCCACGTGTTGCGTCCGTGAGCTGGTCAAGTCGGTCCAGGGACAAAAGTTTCAGTTTTCATTTTTATTTTATTTATAATATATATATATAGGTGTCTCTTTGCCTAGTACTTCTTTTTTATATCTTCGTTCTCGCTGTTTCGCTTCGTCTTCCGTTTGAATTCGTAGATTTTCTCTTTAAGCACAGGAACCGTCGAATCTTGATCATGCCGTCAGTACGTGCTCGTCTTTCGCTCGTTTAAATATGTACATATATATTATATATATATATATATATATATATGCGTGTGTTTATACATTTATAAAATCTAGAGTATAGCTCAGAGGGAACTATGCGAACCGCTAATACGAAGTGGAACAACGCGGCGCGGCAAGCCGGACATCGCGTCACTCCGTCTTTCTATGTTCCCTTTCGCCTATATTTACTTTTACCCCCTATTTTTCGTTTTACTTTAATGTTTAATTTTGCCTCGCAAACGGTACTTAGAGTCTGGACGCGATGCCCGGTTTCTATACGCCGCGGCACGTCGGCACCCCCTTCGTCGACACTATTTTGTTCGGACTATTCCATCACCTTTTTCATCGTTTCCATTTTATTTGAAATTATATTTGGTTTTTCTATGTCCGCGAGCGACGACCCGACCAACATTCTTCGCACGCACGCACCGATCCCCAGTATGTAGATATAGCGTATATATATTATCATATACGTTGTCCGCAGACCGTCTTGGCGCAACCCTCATTTATATAACCACATTTCTTTACTTTATTTTAATTAATACAATATATATACTTCTTTATGTATGTATCATCGTAACAACCGATATTTTTCAGTACTCTCTCTCGTTAATTCTATTATCACGCAGCTATCTTTCGCGCTCTCGCTCGCTCCTTCCTTCGTGTCACCGTTTTCCTTACTTTTTCTAAATTCCCTGACATCACTTTCCTCACACTCGCAAACATTCCGTCTCTCGCACGTGTTTATTTTATCGCATTTATACGCACGCAACTGTTTCGCACGCTTTCTCTCTTCCATTCATCGCATTTCTCTCTCTCTCTCGCTCTCTCTCTCTCTATATATATATAATATACTTTATATCTGTATATATATATATATATGTATATACATGCATACATCGATGCATGCATACATACATACATATATATATAATTCTATATATCTTTCATATATACTTTATGTTGCTTTTTATGTATAGTTTATATATAACAACGTTATGTTTATTTAAGGCCCAATACGTTCATTACGAAGGAAATAATCTGCAACAGAAAGGAGATGAATATACGGTTAAACGCTTGTACCTCATTTGCTCCCTGTCGTAAGCACCGCGAGTAATAGAACTATTCAGTCGATAGAGACGAGTCCAAGTGGTTTTTTCATTTCCTTTATTTCATGAATTCGTGTGTGTGTGTTCCTTCTTTCTCTCCTGCTGACCGCGCCGCCTTCGGTCGAGGCTATTAGAACGCGAGTAGAAGTGGCCCGGTATGGTCAGACAAGTTAATTCTCCGCAATTAAAGTCCTCCTTACGAGGTTCCGCAATTATTAATTTTTGTTCCAACAGACCATTTCGTAACATTTTGATTATAAAAAGAAAAGCGAATTTTTGCGGGAAGTCTTGAAACGGAGTTATGAGGTCATACAACCTTTCTACATATATAGTTAACCACTTGTTTTATATTTTAAAACATAATTTACACAAGTAATTTTTCTTGATACTTTTTCTATTTGTTTCCAATTATTCTTGACGGTATTCGTTTTAACGATTCCTTCTAATCATTTATTATTGTTCTTATTGCCTCGACGCGTCCATTTCCCTACGTGTTTTCTTTACGCATCTTATTCCACGATCCATTTTTCACTTTTACACGCTATCGTGTCTCGTCGCTCCCTAGGAAGAATCGCTACAGATCAGAAACAAGTAACTCTCGATTCGCACGCGCAGTAAACATGGAATTGAACGTTTCACGATGCGCGAATCGATCGCAAGCCTACCGAGTTCCCAGAAGCCCGTACGAACAACGAAAAAAAAAATAAATTAGAAAAGACACAGTGAACATTTCAATGATCTTTTATACAATATATACAATGTACGATGAACACAATTCTTGTGTTGTATCACGATTACGCACGTCAGGAGCGAAAATCATAGAACAACAGCCAATCGCTAATCTTATTCTGATCGGAATCAGTAAATGAAAGAATTCATTAAATTATACTTGGACGCGAATGACAAAATGATCCTTACGTAATAATACAGAAATTTCCACAGGTTAGAAAAAGCACATCATGTAACAATTAAGTCGCTTATAATACTTTATTATTTGTTACAAAATCATCCTAAAATCGGGTCGTTTAAAACGTGTATAAGTGAAAATTTATTTGCTTTACATAATAACATGTCGATTTGTATAATAACAATTAATAAAACTGTACCGTTTTAACGTTCCGTACGTGTAAGAACTTAATAAGCTGAGAATAAGTTAGTTTATGTATGTATACTACGTCGAGAAGAACCCGAAACGCGCGTGATCAACGAGACGCGTATGAAAACCCGGTAGACTGTTCGTTCGCGTTTCTGCCCCTCTGAACTCGCATTAAATTTCATCATTCATCGCGAAGAAAACCCTGTATTTTCCTTTCAGAAACACCAAGGTAACTCTCACTTAACGAGTACGATTAATCGATATCTTGCAGAACGTAAAGAAAGAAAGGAGAGAACTTAATACAAATTACTCTACAGAAGAATAGTTTGTACAGGTTGGAAGAAAAAAAAACATCGGAAGCTCTCGAAATAAAGAGAAACAAAACAAAAAGATAATGTAATAAAATTAAAAAAATATTAATAATTGTAATATTAATCATAATGATAATAGAAGTAATAATAATTGTAATATAATAATGATCGTAATAACAGTTTTACGTAGTACGTAGTTTCTGACCGAAAAAAAAGTTGCGCGCTCCTTTCTTTTCCTCTTTATAACAGCGAACTCTAAAGGTAAAGAAAACGAACGTCAAAATTTAAACGCAAATTAACCGCAGTTACTTGTTCCCGTTTGAGTTGGTGACACTTTAAAAGCCGAGTCCGTTTGCACGTGATAAAAAAAAAACGTAATGAAAGCCCAAACTTAGTAGTCGATTGTCTGGGTAATCGTGACATTGCATTACGCAGATCTTACAGATAAGAATGAGTAGAGATGTCCCGTTATCTCGATTACGAAATCGACCTGCTTTATCGTTACGCAGTGTCATTCATAGGAGCGAAATCAAAGAGAAATCTATGTACAATACGTAATTTAACAACCATCTGTTTCGTTCTGAATCATATGCATTTCCGTTCGAATCACGTCGAATTTATATGATGATTTTACTTGTTGTTAAATCGAAGGGCTCGTAAGAACATCGTGCAAGCGACGAACGAAGCACGGAACTCTTAAACTGAGATGTTTTGATTCCCATAATTACGGAACTTCCCTTCCCATTGAACCCATTTGTTTTAGTAGAAACGTAGATTTGTTGTACTTAAATATACCACGATGTATCTGATCGTTTAGTCACATTACAATAAAAAAAAAGAAAATAGTCTACCGAAATTAAATATTGGATTGGCAACTAAGTAATTGCGGATTGTTTTTAGAAAATCAAAGACAATTTTTTCATCGAACTAAATAACTTTTTCTGTAATGTATTGCCCATTTTGATCAGTGACCTTTTGCCATCTTTCAGGCACATAACTTAAACAGTACATAACTTTTTATGAGCTTGCGATGCGTTTTTGCCTTTGCAGAAATAAAAAAGCAAAATATGACGAAAATGTTCCTCTTTCAACGAAAGTCAAGCGAAAACTACACAACCGATCAAAAAACTTTTTTTACCGATTGACAGCTGAATTGCCAACTATCAAATAACAAAATGTGTTTGACATTTGTACTACGTCTGCAAACCTAAAAATTCAACTGAAGCCGTCTATGAGTGAAATCCGCAATTACTTAGTTGCCAAGCCAGTATAACCAAGTTCTTCATAAATTAAATATCATCTAACTAAAAGCTTTAATTTCTTTCTTTTCTTCCTCGAACACTTCCCGTTTAAAGTTACAAAAGCGTAAGCATTAATCTGGTACGATTAAGAGAATCGTTTCCTACTCATACCCTCCGAAACGATTCGCGTTTTGGAGGCTGTGCGTTTTTCACGGACGAACGAGGAGAAAAAAGTAGAAAATCCGTAAAAATGTAGAAGGCTAACAAGCGTTAGCCTCTCGTCGTTACTCGCACCATTCTCTGAAACCCTTCGACGCACAACGCGCGAACACGCGACGATCGACCCTAACAAGAACGCGTTTCCGGCTTATCAGAGCGACACTTCCTAGACAGCGGCAACGCGCGACCTCGTAACAACTCATCGTCGCCGTCGTCGTCGTCGTCGTCGTCGTCGTCGTCGTCATTGTCGTCGTCATCGTCGTCGTCGATACGCGTCGCCTTCTCCGTCGTTTTCACCCAGCGTTTTCTTTCATTTCTTTTTTTTTTCCGGACGGTGGAACTCACCTTGACAGAGCAAGGCCCGGCGCTACTCGCGTACCGCTTTGTTCGTCAGCGTCGGGACGCCCTGCGCCGTCTCGATCGTTCAGCTGTCGACACTGAAAAGCTCTTTATGGAGAGCCGGGAACTCGAGGTGCGGCTGCGACCGTTTGAACTTCGCCAGAGCATCCATGTGCAGCAGTGAGATCTCCCTTAACTGGGGTATCTTCGCGAGGATCGCGTCGCACACCGTCACGTCGCCCTTTATAGGCGACACATGGTTGCGATCCAGCTCCGACCTGAGCGCCCTGATCACCGCCTGCGACAGTCTCGTGATTTCCGCGAGCCCTTTTAGTCCCGGTCGATCTGAAATTATTTTTGGACATGTTTATTTCTGGGTAATCTCAACGTCTCTATCACGTCACAGGGATATTTACCGGGATTCGCTTCGTTCCTATCGCGGAGTTGTCTACGGACCGAGAAGGGA
>SHCU01000236.1:131824-142442 GCA_004307685.1 Ceratina australensis | reverse complement strand
CGTTGATAAATTAATCTTACTTTATTAAATTAATCTTAATGCACACGTTTATCTCCTTTGTATAAATTGGCACATAGAGAGGCTTCTGCCGTACATAAGATTCTAAAACTATCACGAAAGACCATCAAATCTGATCGATTGTTCGCCTTGCGCCTTGCGACGTTTCATGTTTTACGTTGGGCTCGTGGCTTCTAATTTGGAATTCATGCAACATATTTTATTCTCAGTCCGCACATGATGCATTGAAAAAAGCGAGACTCTGCATTCGATTTATATATAGCTGTTTAGCATCTCTATTTCGGTGCCGGGTCGAATTGTTCTTTTTCTGGTCCTAAAGGAATGCAGCCCGGGTGAATGTCATAACCCGGGCACGTCCTTCGCCAGGACCTTCGCGCGAACGCATTTTTCTTTTCCTTTTTAATCCACGTTCGTTAACCCGTCCGCGGTCGAATCGATCCGCATCCGGCTAGGAGCCAGCCTCGGGGAAATAAGAGCAAGGTCGGGATGCGTCAGGGAAAGTAACAGATCGTGTGATGCAACGAGAATGATGATGATACTCCGTAATAGATTCTAGCATTACCACCGCAACGGTATCGGGATTAGTAATACCCCATCCGCGTGTTTTACGTCACGTACGGTCGGTTTTTCGATCCGTAAAGAGACGAGAAATTCCTGTTTTTAGACTTGGGAATCGAGATTTAAGCGTAATAATAAAATACAGGAACTCACGTCTATAGGATTTAATAAGGAATTATTCGAGTTCAGGGGAACGTCGAGTCATCCTTTAAAAACGTACGCTGACTCAGGGTCGAGAGGATAAGATAGAGCTCGGTTCCCACGGGGTTTCCGTGAAACGTAATGTCGTTCGAAATTTCAACAACCGCGCGCGTGAAATTACCGAGGGAGATTCGGTTACGTCGCGGCGTCAAGTTGCCAATTTGTATTCGTATGGAGTTAGCAGGAAGTGCAACGCCGGGTCCACGATTCTAACGGTAACAAGCCCGGAGATATAACGTGTACGATCGTGTATACGGTATTTCGTTTCGTGACGCTGCTACGAATTCACGGATTAATCCACCACCTCTCAAGACCAATTTCAAATACCTTTTTTACTCAGAAATTATAGCATCGGAATATTGTTAGGTGTACGACAGAGAGACACGATGAGATATACCTTCCACTGCAGGCATTCAGCTCCCCTGTAGATTCCTCTTCCTGTACGATCATTCGAATCTCCAGTCATGCCTCGCTACTCCCGGCGTAGTACTATAACATTCGAAAAATGCTACCCTCTGTACCATCCGTTCAAAATTTCTATTCGCCGATCGATACCGTAATAAAAATTCTTTATTTTTCATTGGATTTTAAAACGCCCATTTTTACTATATACGAGATACGAACAAATACTCACTCTGATCTGTTTCATGCGACGGAAATAATAATTGGAACAGTGATTCATCGACTCTTCCTCGTTATCTTAGACAGTACAAAGCTCGATCTTCTCAAACTATTATATTTGAACATTGATTTATGGAAATCCACTACACATGATGGTTTAAACTAATACAAGTGCGCAACAGGCGCTGCGTAATTTTTATACAAAATATTCGTAATGTTTGACTCGGTTCGCGTGAACGAGACCGAATAAAATATGTATAAAATTCGCGCTACACGCGATATAATATAATTAATTACTTAATTCCTCCGTTTTCGCCGTTTTTCCAATTTTCACTGCGGGTAAATCGTGACGGTCGATCGATACGCTCACGCCATGGCATGTTTATGTACAGTATCACACACAACACACGGAACATGCACACGTTACTCCTTCCGTTAGCTGTGTGACGAATTGGCGTTAATTTTATTGAATCCTATAATTACAGGCGATAATCATCTCGTGTGTAAAGTACTGCGATTCAACTACAGCTAGACAACTCATTTGTTATTTCGGACACTGTATGTATACATCGCGCACATCGATCATCTCGTTTAACTAGAACAGAAACAGATTGGACGATAAGGAAAACAGCATAGAGAGATCTCCCTCGGCTTTTTGTTCGCTGATCGGATAATTACTTTGTGGTTGGTCGCCGCGACGGTTCCGAGGCAGTCGGCGGCGGCGGTGGACCCCGACGCGCCAATTCTTCTAAATATCCCATTAACAAACGCGTTCGTTCCGCAGCCGCCGCTTCCAAGACGAGAAACCGTCGATCCTTTCTTAAGATCTCCTCGATCTCCGCCAAGTGCGCATTGTTCTCTTGTACCTTCTTATACGTCTTGTCGGTAATCAGTTTCGTCTCCTGAAATCAATATTTAATGAGACTCATTGTATAGAAATATTTTTATTAATATAGTATATAATACAATATATTAATATATTTTCTTAATAATAATATTAATATAATATATTAATTAGAGGCTTCGCGACTTACTTGTAATAGTTCTCTGAAATCAGCTTTGGCTGCAACGAGCTTGTCTTTAATATACTCCTTGAACTCCTTCTCACATTTCTGCAAAAAGAGTAACGATTGAGACGTAATATCAGGGAGAGGTTATTCATTTTTTAAGAGATATACGTACTCGGTCGCTGGACGAGAATTTCAAATATCTCGGGTCGTCCTTGAGTAACTTTTTGATATCCCTCCACGACGCGGTCAGCTCAGTGGAAGCACCCACTTCGTCGAGAAGCTCGCGGAACTTATCACGCTTCTTGCGACTCAGTTGTTCTATATGCTCATTAAACAATCTCTCTTTCTCCTCACGGTCTAAGCTTTCCGCCAATTCCCATCTGTGATCTTTTCTCAATTGCCGTTTCGCCTCGCGCCACGCCAAGTCACCGTTCCTCACCTGTGTAACCGTGTACACGTTAGATCGGAAGCTCGATTAATCGTGATATATAGGAAGTATGGAATTCACGGAGTACGTACCAAGTCTGCGAGGAGAGCGCTGAAATGTTGCACCGCCTCCGTGTGACGATGATGCTGCCGTTCCTTATCCCTGTCGCGAAGATGTGTAGCTAGGGTTCTCTGAACTTCCCTCTCTCGTTCGCGGAGGCTCGCTTCGGCTCTCCTTTCGCGTTCACGTTTCTGCTTCTCGCGATCCTCCTCCGAATCAGACTGTTCTTCCGCCTCCTCCTTCGGAAACAAATAATCGAATTTAAATTGGCATTCGCGCGCACAAAATATCGTCTCGTTACCAACGACGAATCGACGATACTCACGTCGTTCTCTTTCTTGGATGGCTTGTCTTCGTCATCCTCTATCTCGCCGCTTTCCTTTTCCGCGGCCGCCTCCTTCTTCTCCTTGCCATTTTCCTCGGAGGGCGCTTCGCTTCTTCGTTTCTTGTCCTTCGAACTGTCCTTGTCTACCCGATCCTTGGAGGATTTGTCCTTATACTTATCACCTTCCTTTCGATCCCTGTCCTTCTTCTCGGATTTGTGATGATCCTTGTCCCTATGTCGATGATCTTTCTCTTTCTCCTTCTCCTTTTTCCGTTCCTCCTTTAGCATACGAACGTAATCCCTAAACCAATCTTCCCTCGTGCTTGCCGACTCTACCACTCTGTACCTCCAATCAGATTCCAATTTTTTCTTACAATCGCTCCAATGCGAATGCCTGTCGATGTCTTTGTGCTCACGCAGCATCGCTACGAATTCCTTTTTCACCTGAAACGCATTTACCATAATAGTTTTCATCATTGAAAAACAATCACATCTTGCTTAAATTCTATTCGTACAATTCTCTCTTATTTTGAATCTCTTATTTAAATGTTCATTTTGTATATCTTTTGTTCTTTAATATCAGTTTGATCATGCACGCTTAAGAACTTCCAACCAGTGATTACTTGTTCGGCCACATTACAATCACTGCTATAATACGTTTAACATGTCTAGGAAAAATTGATGAATTGTAATGTGAATCGAACAATCTCAACTTGCAAACCTTTTTATTGGTTTTCAAACTATATTTCGTTTAGGGGTAGAAGAAATAGTCATTCATGTCATTCGTTCGTGTCAGGAGGTATCACGACGTTTAAAGGCTCTACTTGTTGGAATTTTGTTTTTTTTTTAATGAAATAAGCTGGTCGGTTTCGCTGAAAAAAAAGTACAATCATTATAGCTGAAAGAATAATTATGTTTCGGGCCGAATCATCATTAAACGCGCGACACGTTCGAGCATCAAGATTAATGTTGAAATTTCATTAAATGAAATACGGCGTGTCGTTTAATGATCAAACGGAATATAAAATTGTATGATTTTTATCTGCTGCCCTCGCTGAAAAGAGAAAATTCGTTAGTCCTCGACGTCGTCACGAGATTTTGAAAATGTTCACTGTTCCCAGCCGTTCAAATTACGAAATAGGATCAAAGGCTACGATCATCTTATCGAAACTGAATAAGGAAAAATAGGAAATGCTTCGATGAAGTCGATAGGACTTTATAAAAATTCTGATTACTTCCAGATGCCCATTACGTAATTTATGAACGACCGATCTCTTCGATGTAATAATTTATCGTTCGATTTACGTAAACTTAATACACGTTCTACTTAACAATGAAAGATGACTAAAGTTGCTGGCACATTTCGGTCTTGAATATATACTTTATTTCAGTTATCACTCGAATCCTGATCCTATCGAATTTTTACGTAACGTAACTGAGAAACTTTTGTGCCACAATTGTCAATGACTTTCATCTAAGATACTCGATTTATTTCCAAAGTCCACTTCTATTCGTTCTCTCATTTATTTAAAAAAAGACGAAAGCGGTCAAGGTTCTCTGAAGAATACAAACCAAAATTTCGTAAAAGCACACTCATTCTATTATTTCAATGTACTCATCTTGTCGCGTCGAATGCATTTAATTATTTGAATAAAATTGCTCGCGTTGCATTTCATAGGAAAATAAAGAAATGTCTAAATACCGATTTGCATTAAACTCTGGTACTGCATGTATTGACATAAGAACAACCAAGAGTTATTCCTCATCGTAATGAATTTCTCTGAACATCTGACAAGTCATCTACCAAACAAAATGAATTTGTTCTTATGTTGATACATCGATCGTGACAGGGAGACTGGTAGCTTCTCTTAACGCAAAACTAACGGTTCTTTATCTCGAGAAAACGGAAGAACGTTTTTCAAATAATGCTTTTCGAATCGTAGCTACCATTAAAAAAGGACGGAGGGGCTTTCGCCTGACAAAATTTCATTTCCTTTCCTATTCGCTTTTGAGACTGTCTCTTTGATTCTTTGGGGATAAGTTAATCTTTTGAAGTAACGAGGATTACGAGTAATATACAAATACCGAGTTCGTTCATTCTCATGACTCTGCTTTGGAGTAAAGAATGCGGCGCGCGAGGGTGTGCCAACTGTGCCACGCAGTGTAGGTGGGGATGGTAGATGACATCATCCATGCCACCAACCAGCTTCAGAACCAAGCCACTCCACATACGGAACCTGTCCTGCCTGCCTCCTGACTGAAGTGGAGAGTTCAGAACACATAAGTATATAAGGAACCGTCACATACTAAGATTTTTGTTTTTTTTTTTATTATTCTCTATATTCTCCCATCTTATAGCTACGAAAACTTTTTTTTGTCTAAATCGAGATTGATTTTCTACTGGAGTAGAGATTTATTTTTATTAGAGAAACTTCTCCTGGTATGTGTTCTTCAGCCGTTAATTTTTACGAATTTTTCTCGTATTAGAATTAGAAATCATACAAGTGCAACAAAATAGTAGTAACATACCTATAGAACCTGAAAGAAACTCATTAATTATTGCTGAAAGTACAAAGGTTCGTTAAGCGTTATTATACTCTATATCCTGCTCTTACTCGAGATCAGAATTCGTTACTTATTTTTATCGTATCATCGCACATCGTATCTTTTCTTTAAAACGATACAAAGTCTAGACTTTCGGTGCTGAACAAAGACTTGCTCGGCGTTCAAGTAACTTATCGCGAATGTAATATTATATGCTAGTTTTATTCGATATTCTTAGTACGATTTTCCTGAGCAAAATGAAGGATGCTTGAATGAGAAAGTGGTTCGGCGTGGAAAGAGGAAGGGTTCAATGGATATGAACGAAGAGAACTTGTCTTCTAATTCTACGCGCAGAATCAAGGTATAAGTATTAACAGCTACGTTTTTATATTGTTCATTGTTAAATCAGTTTGAGTAAACTATAATACCTTGATTCTCGCACGCATCAGGAATTTGATGTTCTTCACGAATTAACATCTATTCTTCTCTTACTTATGGTACTGATTAAACTAGCGAGAATACTCGTAACAAAATTTTCGATCAAGTTTCTGTAGCACAAGTCCTGAAAAGCAATGTCCTCTTTGCGGCAATGTACATAAAATGAAAATACCTGTTCTCGTTTCGCTGTCTTTTCCTCTTTCTCCTTCTTTCGTACTTCCAGCAGATATTCGTTGAATAGGCTCTCCCGTTCGCGCATCTTTTCTACATTCTTAAAGCGTTCATCGCGCCCATGTTTCTGAGCAAAATCGCTAAACGAGGACCTAGAGAGAAAGTGATCGTTCGTAAAAACTTCGACTGAAAATGATCCTGAATCTAAATCTAAATACGTACTTTCCATGAAGACCAGCTTCTTCCAACAGCTTCTGGAATTGTTCTTTGCGTTCCTTCATTTTATTCCTCTTTTCCCGCCTCTCCTCCTCCGCCCTCTCCTTCACGTACTTTTCGAACACCTGCTTCCGCTCTTTAGACGTTAGAAGTAGATAACGAGGGTCAAACACGATTTTATGCAGCTCCTTCTCCCAGGTGCTGAACGCGGACACCTACCCCCAACAGAAACATAGAAGTTAGAACAGTTTCACTGCCGATTGTTACAATCAATCGTTATTTACATCTTTCTCTGCAAGCATGTCTCTAAACGATTTAATCCTAGTTTCCAAAGGAACGATCGCCCTCTCTCTAGCCGCCCGCACTTCCGCCTCTATCGCAGCTTCTTTCCCGATGTCAATGGTCTTCTTGTTCTCTTTCTCCTCCTCTTCCTTCGGCGTCACGGCTGAAGATCATACAATCAATTTTGCAATTACTGTTTTAACACCCTATCGAAATGTAAATGACAAGTACTTTTCGTGTCCTCCTGTTTTATCTTTTTCGCCGGTGTTGGTTGGTCGTCGTCACTGCTCTCACTAGTATCCGACTGTCGAGGTGTCTTCGTGGTCACCACAGCATCTGGCGGCGTCGACACCATCTTGTCGACGTCCTGGCGACCGATGAGATCGTCCGGTCTCTCCCAAACAGAGATACGCGACGAGGGATTGTAGAAAAACACGCGTCCATCACCAGTCCAAACGACACACCTAACAAGCGGAGTTAAAATGTAAGCTATCGTTTAAGCTGTACGAGAAGTCTGATTTATTTTTATATATACCATGGAGTTCCAGGTACTGGTGTGCTGGAGATCGGTCGAGACTTGTCTTGAGGTTTCGCGGCCTCTTTAGGCGCTTCCTCCTTTTTCGGTTTATTAGCGTCTTCCTTTGCATTATCTTTGGTTTCGTGATTGCTTTCCTGAGGTTTCTCTTGTTTCACGGGTTCGGTAGTCACGTTGTTAGCAACGGTGGCACTGGTCACAGCGGCATTCGCCGAGTTCGCCGTCGCCTCCTCCGCCTTTTGTCGGAGCGCCAATTTCGCACCTAACATAAATCACAATAAATAAACTTATACGAAGCAGCTGTAAATCTTAATCTTGACGGGACGTACTCTCGAGATCTTTTAGCACTTGAGGTTTCTCCCACACTGATTCCCCGGCTTTGCTGTTGTAATAATACAGTCTGCCATCCGGTGCACGGTGCTCAGTCCATACCATGGCGGATGCTACCAGTTCCTGATCGAGCTGAGCTAATATAGCTGGATCTTCCGCTGGTGCTTGAGGCGCCATTACCCCATGTGGCATTTGCGGCATACCTGAATAAAATTTTATATCTCTTATTGTGAGCAAAGATATCTCAGACACTCAGGCACCGCTCTATGAATCTCACCCCAATTTGCCTGTGGCGGACCATAGCCTCCGAAAGGCTGGAAGCCTGGTGGTGGCATACCGAAAGGTGCCGCTCCGAACTGAGTCGCGATCGGTCCACCGAACTGATTGGGCATCCTGTGTTGCATAGGTATCATATTCGGAGGGGGTTGCATCATGTTTGTATTTACCGCTGAAGTATTCATAGCCGGGGTACTAGCTACAGTTGCGGGTGCTGTACCTGCACCGAGATGTTTCAGTTAAATTTTTGTTTCTATTTATTTCCCTTGAAAGTTTGTGATCAGTATTTCCGTACCATTTGGTTGGGTCGCGTCAGCCGGTTGTGTGCTCATGTCCGGCGTTTCACCGAGGGTCGGTGGCGGTCCGGTGCCAGGAGGAGCCGTGCTGAGCTGGTTAATAGCGTCCGCGTTATTCGTCGAGGGTTGCTCGCTGTTCTGTGAAACTCGGCTCTCGGTAATCTGACTCGGAGTGGTAGCCGTCGAAGTAGGTGTGTTCGTAGGGGCCGCTTGCTTAGATGCTCCGTGAACCAATTGTTCTAACTGTAACCGAGAATCATTGTAACGAAGACGATCGCGAAGTTGCTTATTGATCCGCGTAATGAAGCTCAACGAACCTGGTCTTGTACCATCACTTTAACGTTTGGTCCCTCTGGCTTTGTCCACGTAGTCTCCCTTGTACGAATATTATAATAATAAGATTTGCCGTCTGGTGTTTTCGTTTCTACCCATACCTCTCCGTTGAGATCTAAGCCTGGAATGTTTGCTTGCTGCTGCGCCTGCTGCTGCGGCGGCTGCTGCTGACCTGGAATCTATAACGGAGTTCTCAATATTACGATAACGGCATTCAACACAGGCCCACTACGTTTCTGTAAATGAAAATTTACGTTATTCATATTTGGCGGTCCCATTCCAGGAGGTGGTCCGTACGGTCCCGGACCTGTCCCAATTGGGCCATTCATCATGTGTGGCGGTGGCTAATCGCATATAAAGTGAGATTACACTTTATTTGGGGAATAATCTTTCGAAGAGTAGCAGCCGTAGAGTAGAATAATAATTACCATTCCTGGCGGTCCCATCAGGTTCGGAGGTCCCATCAGATTCGGTGGCCCCATCGGTCCCCAGCTAGGGTCGAAAGGTGGCGGTCCTCGAAATCTTGGCCCCGCCGGACCCGGTGGGCAGTTCGGCCTAGGCGGTCCCTCGAATGGGAATCCGTTATTCGCTCCGCGGAACATCGGTCCTCTCGGTCCAAATCCTCGTCCCCTGAATCTCGGAGGTCCACCTCTCATAGGAAAATCAAACCCACCTCTGCCACGACCACCTCGATTACTCTCGTACGTCGTGACTAGAAGCTTGGCGTATCATACGTCTCCATCATTTACCCAACTTAATCTTCTTTCATTTTAGAATAGGATCCACTTTTTTATATATCATACAATTCAGTTGCGAAGAATTTAGAAAGATGCAAGTACTTGCACGTCGCATCAACAACTTGAACAAAAACAGTGGATCGAACGAAGATCGTGGGTAAACCATTCGATCGTATTTGGCCGTGTATAGACGCGTTTCCATAGTATTTATACAGGTGGTAAGGGGAATCGGTAGCGAAGTTTGATCGTTTCTCGTCGGCCGGAATGGCCCGTAGATTTGCTGGGGTCAGGAACTCAGGGGGTCAACCAGGAAGCTAACCTTATACTCCCGGATTATATTTCGAGCGAATCGCTACACGAGGAAACGTGCGGTGTGATAAGAAAAAGCGTAACTCACCTAAATCCTCCTCGTCCCCGTGGCACGAAATGTCTGTAATCTTCACCATCGAAACTGTAATCCTCGGACTCTTCCATGCCCTCTTCATTGTGCTCTTGCTCATTATTAGAAGCGGTTTCCGTGGCCGCGGGTGTTGCCTCGGCAGTCACTTCCATTTTACTATGATTAACAAACTAACTGCTTCTTTCCTACACGCCCATTTATCTCTTTTCACGGCTCGCACGAAAACGCCGCAAACAAATCACTATTTTGTTCAATGTAACCCAATAACATGTTAGTAGCAAAGAGAGGGTACTCGCGGCTGTCGCGCGAGTGTTGCACCAAGCGGCTCGAATCGGAAGCGTAAACGCCAACGAAGGCAGCACTGTCGAAGACGTGGACGCAGTGATGAGAGATCCGAGGAATTTTTCCTCGACTTTAGAATAAAAAAATACAGATAAAGAGAGGCGAAGATTTTAAAAGATTAGAATCTATACTATATCAATTGTATATCAATTGTCATCTGCTTTCTATATTCATTCATTTAAATGGGATGATATAAAAGCAAAGTGCGGTAAGGGCTATGATCGTTGGGGCAAGCGCTGAACGTATACCTGACAGACGGAGTACGCGGCTAAAGTCAAATGAGGATACCGATAGATATCGTTTGTTCTTCAATATACGGGCTAGAGAACATGTATCTGACAAAGCTAGCATATCGCCGCCTTCTCCTTCGTAAAGCTGGAAAATAGCATTGTATAGAATGGATTCATGGTACTGACAGAGATGAAGAGAGTACTTCTATTTAGACTGGCAGACGACGCTGACGTGGCTGGAGAACTGTGAGGAAAAATTCCTCGGATC
>SHCU01000236.1:113011-131271 GCA_004307685.1 Ceratina australensis | reverse complement strand
GGGATGATATAAAAGCAAAGTGCGGTCCGGTCATCGAGAGACGATTTAAAGGGCTATGATCGTTGGGGCAAGCGCTGAACGTATACCTGACAGACGGAGTACGCGGCTAAAGTCAAATGAGGATACCGATAGATATCGTTTGTCCTTCAATATACGGGCTAGAGAACATGTATCTGACAAAGCTAGCATATCGCCGCCTTCTCCTTCGTAAAGCTGGAAAATAGCATTGTATAGAATGGATTCATGGTACTGACAGAGATGAAGAGAGTACTTCTATTTAGACTGGCAGACGACGCTGACGTGGCTGGAGAACTGTGAGGAAAAATTCCTCGGATCTCTCATCACTGCGTGGATGTGAGCACTCTCATTTGTTTCTCTTCTGTGGTTGTATAGTGATCCTTTCTTCCTTTTCTGCAGGATCATCAGAGATGAACTGAGAGCGTTTGTTTATTTCGATTTTTCTAATACAACAATTAGGAAGGCTCATAGATAGAGTCTGTATAGCCTTTTAGCCAGGTTGTAGACATAGTTAAGATATCTTAACACTAACTGTCCAAGGAAGTCATTTTGACTGCTTTTGGATAATATAGGTAAGTTTCAGTCTTTCTAGTGTTAACTAGTCTCTTCTCGGTGATTCCACCCTGGGGGGCCAAACCTACATGTATCAAGTTGAAGCAAAGTTTCTAGCGCCTCCTGCAATTGTTGTATGAACGGTTGGTTGTGTGAGTGTAAACATGCATGCCCCTAACCATGTGCTCTAAAGAGAAAATAGGCCAAGGAAAGAGCGGGTACAGTTCGAAGACGTAGAAAACTATTTAAAATAACCTAGGAAGAAATCTAATGCTTTCCTACGTTTTTTCAAATAGATTTGTATCTTCGAACTGTACTCCCTCTTTCCTTGGCCTATTTTCTCTTTAGAGCACATGGTAGAATCTGAAGTCGATAGGGTCGATAGTAATTAATAAGATCATTAAAGGAACGTTCAAAGTGAAAGCTCATCTTAGTAAACTCAGAAAAAAATGATTATACCGGTTCGTTGCTTTACTTGCGGAAAAGTAATTGGCAACAAGTGGGAAGCATACCTCGGTTTGTTGCAGGCAGAATACACAGAAGGGTAAGTAGTTAATAATTTTTACATATAATTATGTTAAATTGTAAATGAGGTACATAAACTTTGTATATTACTCATGAGGGTTGTCTGACCTCGACGTAACGCAAAAAGCAAATACGAGTACTTGAAATCTGTGTATGTTACAGGGATGCTCTCGACGCATTGGGTTTAAAGCGATACTGCTGCCGCAGAATGCTTCTTGGACACGTCGATTTAATTGAGAAGTTATTAAATTACGCGCCACTAGAAAAATAAATAACGTAAAATGTTTATGTCCACATGACTCAAGTAAAGATATTAAGATTTTAAAATACTAGTTTTGTATCATGTACATAGCGGTAAGGACAGCATAGAATGAATTGTACAAAGGCTAATGTAAAATGATTTATACTATTTGATTGTAATCGCATCGTAGTTGTTCTTTCGCCAGCAATATGTAAAAATTTCCAACAATTATATAAAAAGTTCTTTAATTTGTAACAAGAGTTCAATAAGCAACAATTGCCTGTTTCATTTTCTTCGATTATATACTGATATTAAATGCAGCACGGATGAAAGAAATATTCTTCGCACTATTCACCGCACACATGAAACATTGAATGGGAACTTGAACTTCATACACATTTCATGTATGTACCTAAAAGACCTGCTTATAGACGTTTCAAATATTACAACGAAGCTTACTGTATATGTCGATGACTTATATTTAGTTTAAAAAAAACGAAGGTTATACTTTAAGATTTGATTGTTAATAATGTATCAAAACTGTATTCCAAATAGTGCACGTTCGCGTTTTATAAAAAGAATTACTAAAATTGTAAGTGCCTGTTCCACTTGATAAATAACATGTATCAAGATTAATATAAGTTTAAAAATTGCAGTATATCCTTCCGATATAAAATATTTTCTATAAATACTGTCAGTTTTTCCGTCTATTCTCCCTTCCGAATTAAATAGACTTTCTTACGTATTAAGTTTTAGGAACAAAGTTAACTACTAATAGATTCGCCTTCGTTAGTCACCTTATAACGATTAAATCTTTTCATATAACCTTCCCCGTTATTACTCTTCTTATCGTACAAACTATTTGTGCGTATACTATTTCAACTATACTGAATGTTGGCTTCCCAGGATTTCTACGTCGACTCTTGTACACTTAACTGATCGATGTAAGTATTCGTTCGATTACATTATTGGATCACTCGTAAGCGTAAGTTCGCGTTGCATCTAACATTTTCATGATTCCGAATTGATCGCACATTTTACGAGACACGTCAGTGCATCGATCTTTACATACTGTTTTGATTCCCGTGATTGTCGTAAAATAATAGAACTACTAGAAAATATTGAACAGCCTCGGAAATCTACAGATATATGTAGATAAAAGAACGAATTCTCTTAGCTATACAGCTCCGCAATTTGTATGATCGCGCTGCGAGATCCAAATACTAATGCCATAATGCCTATGATACATATAATTATATTTTTCAATGCCACCCAGTTGCCTGGACCAAAGCCAACATCCCAGTAAGTCACCGTTTCAATGAACACAGGAATTAAGAGGCCGAGTATTGAGAAACAAAATGCCCCGATCAGCCCGATAAACGGTTCGATGGTTGGCACGATGACAGCCAGTAAAACTGCAACATAAAAATAGCCCGTTTACGTGATAACGCTTAAAAACGACGTCCCAGCAAGCATTTAATCAAACTGAAGATCTCACCTGCTCCCGTGACCATGACCGTCCTTAGAATATAGTTTACCAAAACCGGTTTCTTCTGGAATCGATCTTTTATACCGTTCCACGCGATGTCGAGACAGACGTAAAACTGCAGTCCAAATGTACAATAAACAGCTAGAGCGATTAGAATTTTGACTACTTGCGCCGGTCTGAAAAAACGCGTTAAATCATTACGATTATATTCGGTCGCGATCTAAATTTAACTATTTTATAAATCGTTATTCGTACATTTCTTCGGTCGGTAAATTCAATGTGATACTGTCCATAGTGTCGTTCTGATATCTGACATATCCTAAGAAGCCTAATAAAATGTATATCAGCGTGACACCGGACATTCCTTTGTTCAGCACACCGCAGATACCGATCATATGCTGCGGCGTTTTCATGTTATTCTCCAATGGCATCACGACGCCTGGAACATCAAATAAAAATGATTGTAGGTCAAGTAGAAATCGGTCTGAATCTAAGAGATCGAGCGCGTACCTATTGCTTCCATTGCGAAAATCGTAATGCTGAAGAACCGTGGAAAATCTTCTATGGGGGCGAACAGAGGTAGATTAGTGATCGACGGAATATCCATAACTAAATAATAAAATGTGATCCCTAAACCGGTTCCCATGAATATATTTGCTACCATGGAAACAGGCGCGAGATATTTCAGATTCGGTATCCAGCTGAGCAGTATCATAGGCACCAATAGGATAGCCGTCATCAATCGGATATTGAATTCACCGGATCCTTCGTCCTTGTAATGTTCGATGATTTGCTTAAAATTCGCGGCAACGATAACCGTGTACACGCTGCAGGTGCCGAAGTACGTTGCGAATAAACTAATTTGTATGAGATACCTGTGGACGCAGTTACAAGTGCATCACAATAACGTCTCGCTATGCTTCGATTTTTAGAACCTACCTAATCGGTTTGGAGAATTTTCTACTCCATTTTGGCCCTGTGGCGAACGCTACTTCCGCCACGTCCGCGAAGCTCATCTCCGTACGCCTCGTTTTGTGGTATAATACATGTGCACATTTTATCTGAAATACCAATTCGATTTACATAATCACTCTTCACGCTATCTCGACCGATGGCCTGGTAATCCCTTACCAAAATGTACGCGCAGTGCGTGCATACGAATGCCACTAGAATCGTGGCGAGTACACCGAGAAGGAGGCCGGCGTTCTTGAAAGCTATCGGCATAGATAATATACCAGTTCCGAGCGAAGCTTTCAATAAATGCGTCAATGTGTCACAGTCCCTGAAACGGCATAAAAAAATATGTTTAGCCGTACGGTAATTCGTTATTGACGTAATCGTAATCTTTGATTATTTATTGTTGTTGCCGCTGGCATAATAAAAAAGAATGATACGGAACAACATCGAGGGGATAAAAGCTTATTAAATGCTCTTACATGATCGCGTTTATCTCAACTTACGTCGTCGGGTTATCTATTCGTCGTTCGGTGAAGGGATCGAAACTTTTTCCATCACCTTGCCCAGCTTCCATATCTCGCGGAGCGACTTGCACTTTGTATCTGCAACGAGCAAAAAAATATTAACATGCTAAACAGACTAATAATGTCGATCAATTTTGTGCTGTATTCGATCGATTCTTACTTTGTTAGTACACCATCTTTCATATTTGACCCATCTTGAGGCAAGAAGGTGTCCAATTCCGTCGGTGCTTTGTTCTCCTGCGGCATAATAAATATTTTTTATTCCATTGCAGTTTTATCACAGTCATATAAAATATCATTGAGATATACCATTTTGATGTGTGCGGGCCAACTTGATTAACGTGAGTTATCTGTAACGAAACAAAAGGCATTCACCGATTAGGATTACCGTTGAAAGTACGTTCAACTGGATCAGTAATAATAGTTTCGATAGCCTGCGGACTGTGCTCATAAAATAACGGGCTTATCTTATTTTCTAATTAGATTGAATAATGATCGAAAGATTGGGGGAGTATAGCTCTTGAGTTCATGAACTTACATTATTCTTCGATTTGCAATGCGAATGTATAGAAAGAATCGGATCGCTATCATGCAAGAGAGGAAGTAATTTTATATTTCGGCACAATAGGGATCATTATCACGAGCTCAATATCCCGATCGAGCCTCTGCCGTTGTTAAGATATTATTATCCGTTCGGATACCGAAGTCGATAATGTGAAAACATTTATTGCATACAATATCCTTTTATAGATAGAACAACACGATAAACCTTTTAAGTAGTACAAATACACCGTGTGGCTTGGTAGCTTATCAAGAAGAGGCCGTGCACTGGAATGAAATAAAGTAGGGAATGAGTATCTCGAGAGCTACCGGTGTCATAAAAATTAAACATTAACTACAAACATCACGTGTACCTAATGCTTGGTAATCAAGTCGGATGAAGTTACGTTACAAACCGTGTACGGATATGGAAACTATCCATAATAGATTAAGTCGTAGTCCGCGATTCATACAAAAATCGAAGCATGTATCGTATAATTACGTAAACGTAAACCATTATCAGAGATTACATTCGATTTTCGTGTCAGTGACGTACACGGAAATGCAAAACTCATGGCGTGAAAAATTAACATAGCTAAGCAAATGAATTTTTATTAATGTTTATACAAGCTAAACGAACCGGACAAAAGCGTGTAACGATAACGACTTGCATTTATGTTCAACAGTGAAAATAACACTTCGAATCTCATCTATTATGTACAATGTGCTTGCAACAACTGTTTTTATTTCGCTGGTCGCTCGAATTTCATAAATGATGACTCGAGAGACTTAAGGATTTAAGCGAAAGCTACGCGGATCGAACAGCTAAGCTTAGACGCTTATTTCCATCCAGCTTTACGTAATGTCATTTATTTTAGTGGTCATCTTACATAATTTATAACGTTTACAAATTCGTCCTATGTAAGGAGAACTCTCGCATATTTAATAGGAGAACGATTTGCCGCGAGCATATTTTTATTTGCAAGCGAGATGCACACGGAACAGGCCGAAGCCTTAGGAAAATGTTTCATTGAGCACGCAGGTCCATCGATCATTCTTGACGTAACTCCGGACATTGTCCTCAAAAATATAGAACCGTTGGCAATCTCTGATACGGTAACGCGCTAACGGGTACACGCGCATTCCGCTTAAAAATAACTCTCAAATCGATCGTCTAGATCTCCCCGCTGGTTCTCCCCCGGTAAACCTCTGAAAATCATTTTTTTCAAACCTACAAATCGGTAAGATAATCGACGCTCGACGTACGCCGCGTGTTGAAATCTCTCTTGATCACGACGGACGATACAAATGACCATTTGCGTGCAAATCGCGTGCGTAGGTATCTATTTTCGGAGGTGTGCGTTACACATATTGCATAGCTTACGCGCAAAACATCTCTGCAATACGAACTATACGCTCGCCGTTATCCTTATCTTTACAATGCCTATACTATCCAGGACCGCGATGTTATCATGGTACCGAGCCAAAAGTTACACGTTTCTACGCGCGACATATTAGCTTCGTCATTGTATACTTTTAAGTGCTGAGATATTCGCACCTGCCTCCGAAATATCTATTCCGGATATTTCGCAAAACCTGCGTGCGACGCGAGTGAGTAATCTTTTCGTAGTTAGCGAGTATAAGAGGAATTTCTTGAAACGAGACGAAGCAAAATTATAAGTTACGATACGAGATAATCGGCATGACGCTGCGTTTTCCTACAGACACGCTTTAACAATAGTTCGCAGAAGCTGACTGAATCTGTGAAGATGGCTTGCGAGCTGCCGTGCTGACAATCACGGATATGCTAATTAGAGCGCGATGCCACTGGCATAATTTAGCGAAGATCGTTTATCCGGAATTAAACGTACGCCGTATCATCATGAGTCAATGTTGATAGCTGCGAACATAAAGTGCCAATAAATATCTGAATAATTTTTATAATACACTCCGCAACGAGTAATTGAATATTTGGGTACAGAGACGCGCTTCAGCGATGTAGTTCGATAGGAATATGAAGCTATCGTATCGTTACAGCGATTCAGCGCGATCATTATTTACACGTATAATTAGCCACGATGACGTGACGGTATTCCGTGAAAGGGTACGAAACACGGGCAATCGAGGTTGCAATTTGTTACCATTCATGCGTCAGAGCATGAAAGCGGGTGTGGCGATTAAGATGTCAACGTTACGTATAATTTGTCGAATAGAAATGCACACCTGTTTCGTTAGCGAAATAAAAGAAATCTTATGTAACCGTGTTTGCACTTACGTTAGTTTGATAACGCGTCTGAGGCTGAATTGACGTTACTCGCTTGGTTTCACGTTTCACTGACTGTCCCGAGTTCGCCGGTATTTCGTGAATTCAATGACGACCGACGTAAAATCAGATAAGCCGGCAATGGCAGTAATAATCGTAGCGGCGGATCCTAGACGCATTAGTATTAATTAATCTTTGATCTACCCTGCTTAACGCGGCAATTACGGGAATGGTGTGTCGGAGAAATTGGGTCGTTCAATTTTCCGAATTAACCTTTCGTTCATTGCGGTTAATTTTGCGATAAATTCCATTGATCAAATCACTGATGGGATCAGTGAAAATCTAACGGAAACGTACTTAGGTAGCGCATCGCAGGTGTAGTGGAAAATCACGTGTGCAGTGGAAACCTTTGTCTGATTCGTGCCGACAGACGGCATTTGTCAATAAGTAGATAAGGTCCACTATGACTCTGACCCCGTGTTTGACTCTCGAGCACGATTTAAAACCACGCTATGACAACTTATTAACTGATAATTAACGAGCCACCGCTAATCCTGGTTAAAACTGGCTCAATGGTTTTCATTGAATTCCATGGAAACAGGAACGAAGATAGACAAAGATTTATTACTCCTCTTAGATTTTGTCCCAGGCAGCAAACAATAGCTGGCACGATTCACTCATCCTGTAAACGAAAGTGAACGAAGGAAATCTCGGCCAGTTAATTGAATCAATGATAGAACTATTCTTTAGAATCCTTTTCAAGGATAAAATAGAATTAGTCGGTTTTTATTCGTTAACCGCAAGAGGACAACAAATGTGTCGAAGTAATATGACGTTTATCTGAGGCAGATAAATTATAAAGCAGGACGCGTGGCGCGATAACTTCAGACAAAATACTTATTGTGCCTCGTGTCACATATGAATAACAATCGTTGAAAACAAGAATATCCTGCTCGTCTAAAAGAATGTTGATCCCCTGTGCGAACTATCAAAAAAATAGTATAGGCAATCGTGTCGCCACGTGTGCCGAATAAACACGTGTTGCAACAGTAATCACCTGCATTCGTCACCCGAGGAGTGATACTTAGAGGTTGCCAAACGTGTTTGAGAACTGGCTTACCTCGAAACTTGCTTTCCGAATTCGTTCTCGCGTCTGTGAGATATTCTTACGCGCGCATTGTTACACGGTATAGAAGTCAAGGTTCGTTTTACGAGCGAGTGGGGCGAGAAACGACTTTCGATCGAACGATTGACCACCCCGGACGATTAATCTCGTTTGTCTCTTATTCTTAACTTAGTCCGCGGGCGTCGTCTAATTCAATGCCAGCTCGTAACGACAGTCTAACTTTAATACACGGTCGTCGTGCAAAAATGAAAACGCACGAGTAGAAAGTTTCTACGTAATCGTCGAATAAATGAGCAACCGGTTATGTCAATGCGTAGAAAGGAAAGTAAATCCGCTAGCTGCGATAAGAGGCGAGCGGCAAGGTCAATGAAATTATTCATAGCCCATAAAGATTCTTGAATAGTTCTTCGACCGGTTCTGCTCAAGTTCAAGGAGCTGCATTGCGAGCATCGCGTTAACTCACGAATCATTCGTTGACTTAGGGCTTAGGATTTCGGTCAGGCCCTTAGCTTCCGAGAAGTGCCACGCCTCCTTCCGAAGCCCACTTGAGCACAATAAGATATTTGAGTATAAGTTCAACGAAAATCGAATTTGTCTATCGGATACAAATTATTCAATTATCAACTTACGTTATTTCACTTCTGACTAGATAATTTATTCGATAGACCCCATTCATTTCTCCAAATTACAAGTAATTGAATCTATCAATCGGTTTAACCGATCACGTCGACATGATGCAACACGTTATTCGAGTTAGCTTTCCCATGGTATGTATTTTGAATCCCATAACGCGCGTCATCAGCGAATAAAATGAACTCGTCTCGAGTGGGCAGCAAAAAACTCGTCCGAAATCTGAATCTTCGTTAAAGCCTGAAGTAATCGTGTCGAGGCAATTAATAAGGTTGATAGCGTCGAGTCCACGCGGTTGAATCGTTAAGGAGGGAAATCGATTTTCCGCTCGTGGAAAATGCAACGAACGGATTCGCCGATACCTACTACACTGTAGAAACGCGTGGGTACTAACGGATAGGTCCGAAATATCGACGCGAAGTTACATCATACGAAGCTACCGTGCGATGAAACTACTGTTACGAGTACGAGCCATACAAGTCGCGTCCACGCAGCAAACTCAGGACCACGTGCTCGTAGCCAGCGCGGCAAATGGTCTACGTGCTTATCGCTAAGCCCTAATGGAAAACACAATTTCCTCACTAAAAATTCATCTTTAAAGGAGATATATTTTAATAAAGCGATCGTTAGAGCGTTATTAGCTACCGTATCCAGTTGCTCGTTACGAAACTTCCTCGCATATGCTTAATTTCAAGAGTCACTTATTCCCTTCATTTCTTCCAAGTATCCGATAACCTTTACCGCCGTAAACTTGTCCCCAATTAAATTTCATTATTCGTTCGATGCGTAGCAAAAAAAATAACGAAGAAGCAGTCCGTAAAATGAATACTTATTGTTAGTTGTACGGTTAGCGCGCAAACGTCTCGAGTCTCGAACCCGAGACGCATCGATAGAATTGTAAATTTCGATGCCATTCAAATTAGCTTCCCGTTACGGGGGCAGACGCGACGAACGCGTTGCATACATTCGAGATACGCATCGCGCCGATCTCTGATGAAACAATACACCAAATGTATCGTGAATGCTTGCAAAATCCGTGTCGATAGCGATCGACTGCCGTGGATCCCGTTGTCCCTCGAGTCTAATTTTGAAATCGATCGATCGCGTGCAACATCGATTGTCATTTCCGAAAGCGATGTGCGTCTACTTTGTAATTTAAATCGCGCGAGTTGCCTTTAAATAGCGAACAGCTGGTAATAATGAATCCCGAACGTGAAACGAAACACACGTACCTGTCGTTTCTCACAGAAACTGTCGCTCGGATGGGGTTTTATGGTGTGCAGAAGGAGGAACGTGGCGCGTGGCCGAACGTTACTTCATTTCTGGCAGACGCCGGTACGCGCGCACGGTGTCACACGGGGATCGAAGGATTTATCGCGAATGCGAGTAACCACGACGACGCGAACTTCTCGGACGAGGTGACTACGAGTACCGGCGGGTACCGGCGATAAAGTACCGCGAGCACGGACCGAACGAGACTGAACGAGCGAGACTACCGTCCAGACAAGAATAAACGGGAATAAACTGAAAGTTTTTGTCCCCCAGTCCCCGGAAGAGCGTCCACCGCGTTTCATCGGCCAACCGCTAGAGGTCCAAGCTTCTACCCAGCAAATCAGTACATACATAGGATAGATGCGTTATCGAGTACTCTCTGTAACTTACGATTTCCCGTATTTCAGGCGATCGTTAACGGATCGAGAGATTCTCGCGAATCCGAAACGCTCTCTTCGAGCCTAGATATATAGGTACATATATCTCCGATGCGATTACTAACGCGGCTAGTTCGTTGATCGATCGATTTTGTCCCAGAACCGTTCCTAAACTCAGTTACCAACTCGTTTCGACGGCAATTTTTCATTCACAGTTCCCGAGGCCTTCCTCTGATTTTCCACGCCGAGGCCAAAATGATGTACGGACGTTTGCAAATTGTATTTTACATTTTCGATACGAAATGCTCTTGGAACGATTATCGAATTCAATTGGGCATAACCGAGACTGACAAAATTAATATTTGCCGTCGGAGGCGTGGTTCGCGCGTTCAGCTCGTTCGGCGAACACGTGGGAAAAATCGTATGATGAAATACTGGCCAGCGTGTCTACAGCTATAATATAAATATACTTGCACGATTTAAGCGATCACCGCCAATAAACTATCGGACATTAATCTAACGTATTACTGAGCCCTATGTCAACGAGTAATTAAACGCAAACATATTGCTTCGAGTTACATAAATTTTACTCTTATCTTTCAGAAAGACGTGTTTCAAAAAGATGGTAAATAACGGTGATCCGGCAGAAATATCGCAATTTTTATCGGAACCGATCGAACGATTCATGGTGCGTCGCGCGTACCGTTGGTTCTTTCATTGATAAATACCGAAGTACGGAAAGTTCAATCGATTTAAATACGAGCCGAATGTGAGAAGCGGGGGGTTATTGAACCGCGTTACTCTATAAGAAGAAATTCAATTACATCGCGCAAATTTTACTCTCATCTTCGGGAAAGACACGATTTCAAAAGATGGCAAATAACGGTGATCCAGCAGAAATATCGCAATTTTTATCGGAACCGATCGAACGATTCATGGTGCGTCGCGCGTACCGTTGGTTCTTTCATTGATAAATACCGAAGTACGGAAAGTTCAATCAAATTCGAATGTGAGAAACGGAGGGTTATCGAACCGCGTTACTAAATAAGAAGAAATTCAATTATATCGCGCAAATTTTTCGATAGAACGAACAACTCTAAGGACGTAATTTCTTATCGCATTTTTCATGGAATTTGCAAGCATATAACGAAGAAGGAACATAATCCCGCATCGTAGCCATCCGTCGCGTAATTCGATATGTTTCATGTGTACACGTTAAGTAAAATGCTAACGTTAAACGCAAATTCTGTACGCTATATCACTCGTTTATTCAAATCATTATCATGCTACGTACGTTTAGATTTTGAACGCGAGCACGAATAAAACGAGTTTAACGAAATTCAATCGATATTACAAATGAGAAAATCTCATTTCAGGCATCGGTCTCTTTCCCGGATTACGCAGGGGAAGAATCAGTTTCGTTGGCTTGTTCTTCGAATACCACGTGTGCAGCTCGTGCAAAAACGGATAGGTCAGTCTGCGCAGCTCTTCGCGTCTTTGAAGATTATCTTTTGGAAAAGGCATGTCTTCGCGAAGAGGTTGCCATCGCTTGTCGCCAACATATTTTTGAGCGACAACTGGCACGTCATCCTCAGTTTCGCAGCAACAAGCTGAAGCGCGCGTTAAGAAACGAAACGTCTCGTCAATTTCATCAGTTATTCTAGAAGAAAAGTGGTCAATCGAGAAGAGACGTACGTCGTTCTTCCGAGGAGACACGTTTATCAACAGGTGGGCTCGGCGATGGTGTTTCTTGCAGCTTCAAAACCACCCTGAAAGCATCCGCTCGTTCCAGGGCTTCCTGCATGCTCGTGTCGTCTGGATTCTGCGATTCAGAAACGAATATTCACCTTCGGTCCACGCGAACCTCGTGGAAAATCGAGTGGACAGATGCCAAATGCGCATGGCCTATTTTTTAGTAGCAACTCGCGTCTCACGTTCAATACGCACGTTTCCCGACGAGTACCTAATCGCGCAGCCTTGATTACATGTTGTATGTAAAACACATGCGACGTTCCACGTATGCGCACGACATCGGCAAGGTCGGTAAACACGAGGCAGCTGCTTTTCGCATAATCGTGTCAAAAGTTAGTCTTATTTCCACGGAAAACGAGCCACGTGTCTACGTCTCGTTGGTCGATTTTCAAAGTCTCTTACTATCTGATGTCAGCGACTAAAGATTCGCGAGCATCGATAGAATTCGAATCGATCCAAGTCGACCCGTTTGACTTCCCGATGACTCGCAGATTAATCGCATACTTGGATGGGTAAATGTTAACTTTGGCGCTAGCAAAACCGTCGGCCTTGATCTATCTCGCGGCGTTTACAAATATCTCTGATAGCGAGGTGATTTTTAACTGGCGAAACGCGCGGACAGCTAATACGCGTTTGACGCATCGAGTGGAAAAGAACAACGTTGCGTGATATCCCGGATATTTAATTCCACGGATGCGCCGCTCTCACGCTGACGTCCTGACGGACGAACGGTTTAAGTTGTTTCTTTGTCAGACCGTTAGATCATGATCTTTATTACAACCGCTTTTGGACGTAGCGCAAAAAGATTAGAAATATCTAACGGGAAATATGTCGATACCTCGATCCGATGAATCACGCCCGGTATGTACTTCCTTGGGTGATCCATGTCAAGCTTCTCGGTGAGTTTCGCATCGTGCTGGCTAGACTCTTTCAATTTTTCATACGTGTAATCGTTTATGTTTCCTAACGGGAGACTTTTCGGTTTACCAAACTTCTGTCTAGCCTTCAAGAAACCACACGGTTCGTCGTCGTCATCTTCGATCCTGTTAGAAATCATTATTCTGCTTTTTCAATCGCGACGAAACGAGATCAAACGATATTCACTTCTGTACTTCCTCCTCTTTGGTGCAATCAACGATAGGCCCGCTGCGTTTTAGAAAATTCTGCCATCGCTCGTTGCGAATGTACCATAACTCGTATTGCGTCGATCGCGGGAACACCGAGAAGAGAGCTAAGCGCGATAAGAAATTTGAGCACGAGTCAGAGCGAGGCGAAGCTTCCGGGAGGAGTGTCGCATCGACAGACCATATTTATGCGAACGTTTGATTTTCGTACGAACGCATAAAATCTGGAGTCTGTTCATCGGCTCGCGGACTAATCTCTCCGGTGACACGGCCGAAACAATTGGGGTTACAAATCACTCGTGACTTATTAACGAATTAGTGTCGTGAGCACGGTTCGGCTCGCCGATGATTGCTTCTCGAGAATACCAATTATTTCTTACGGCCGATGCGACGGCGTTCGATTGACCGAAATTGCCGGGCCCGGTATCCGTCCGCTCGTTACTTTAAATGAGAAACAATTAATATTCCAGACAACTCGGATGATCTAGTCTGGCAAGCCGGATGACCTCGGCGGTGTTACTATCCCCGGCAAAAAGCTCTCGTACAGTGCAACTGCATCTATCCGTATCGCGTTGACATTTTACGCGACACCGTTTGCCGGGGGTAGTACCGCTTTGCAATTCAAATTCGATGGATACGTAATTACACGGTACGGACATCGTTTCTGTGTCCGCTGAAAAACAGGGTCCGGCTTAGGCATAATGCTGAGCGTTTGGAAAACGAGTCCATCGTCTTTCGTAGGGCAAACCACGTACAGCTCCTTCTCCTTCGCTAGCGATCGTTCCAGAGAAGCGGGATCAAGTTCTCTCGGCGGCGCCAGCGGGTCGACTGAAACACAAACGCTAACGCAAATGCCTAAATCTAATTCGTTCGCGTTAACTCGATTGCGACGTTGGTTCGACGGTGCAATTGACCGACGGGGGATCTATCGCGGCGTTCATTGCGCGCGTCGCCGGTTGATTTCAAACGAAACGCACGCGACGCGTTTGTCCAGATACGCTAGGCCGCAGGTTAGACCGATTCGATGAACCGGGAAAGAGGATTTCAAGAAATAGGTGTTCGTCGTTAGGCGTAACGGTTGTCGGAGCAAACATTAGATTATCACTTATCGTCCGTGTTTGAACGCGATCGGCGATAGACTTACACAGAGTCCTTTTGATCGGTCTGAGCTGCTTAGCCACGTATTTATGGGTGGGAGCCGGTTTTCCATGATAGAATATTCCGTCGGCGTAAAAGCTCGGCGAGATATCGGTTAAGTAATAATCGAGGGGCGGTGGCTCTGGAAACTGTACACCGTGTAATTACGCTACGCGTAAACGGTTCCTTATTTGCATACCATAAACATGTTCGCGTCTAAATATTTCCTAAATCGACCGACGGCTTCGGGAACTGTTCACTTGTGAAATTACAAACTCGGGGAAAAGGGAACCGTCGAGTCGACGATGATCGATCGACGGGCCACGGGAACTGCGATTCTTCTGTCACGGCGAATTAAGATTACTTTATCGCGATTAACCATCGTTCGAAGTAGGTTTCGTCGGAGAACGATTCGAAGGGCGTCGGGCGTTCTCGATGCGGATTCGGGTCGGTCATCGCGACTCGGATTAATACGCGCTCGGGTAACAACGAAGCGAGAGGAGCACCAGGTCCCCGAGGTTGTATTTCATACGTAAAATCATGGTGCGTCACGTTCTAATCGATAATCCTCGTGCGGGTGTCCCGCGTCAAACTTCACGTGAAAATACTTTAACCTGACCCGATAAAAATTGCAAGTTTCAAATCTGTAAATATCAATGTAGATAAATCCGGTGTGGAAACGCATGGACCAGTCTAATGTCGCCGGACCGATCGACTCGCATTGATGGAGCGTGGTTCGCGTGCGAAGAAACGACCTTCGAAGGAGAGCAAGGGCAAAGGGGAGCAGCAGAATCAGCGGGGCCAGCAGCAGAATGTGTGCCCGCTGGGTAGCCGCGAACTGCTTCCGGACAGCCAGGAGCAGTACCTGTTCCTGTTAGAATTCTTCATCCATCACATGACCAGCGAGCGTCTGGCGAAGCTGAACCAAATGTTCTTCGTGCCGACCACGATAACCGTCGAGTTTCTCAACTTCACCGGGGACGACAGCATCGAGATAACGCCTGTGGATCCCCTGTTCCATCCGCAGGCAGGCGTCGCCGACGACGTCGAGTACTTTTTCTCCGGCCGATCCGTCATGTTCGCCATCGACCAGTACACGGTCATTAATCGACTGTACGAGCTGATAATCAAACTCTGCGTCGAGAAAAAGATGCCGGAGGGGGTAAAGCCGGACGTGTTGGTAGGGAGCGGAGAGTTGGATCTCTCGAAGCATTTCGCCGCGTTGAGAAAGGAGATGCTGCAGTGCTGGCACAAGCTGACGCCGCCACCGAAAGTCTTCGAAGGGGAGGTACCGTTGATCTACAACGATTGCATAATCGGTTGCGTCTGCATATTCGTCAGGTTGTCAGCTTTCGGGCAGACCATCGTCACGGAGTTCGACGCGCCGCCGGAGAAAACCGTGTCCTCGTACATCTTCAAGGGTGACGACTGCAAGGAGAAGTCGCCGGCGTACAAGTGTCGCATAATCGACTCGCGCACCGCGGATGTCTGCAGAGATTCGGTGGACGAACTGCACAAGGGTGGACCGCCGTGCCCCGTTTGCGTCCCTCAAGGACACCAGTGCACGCCGTGCTTGCGACCTACCGGTGCCACGCTCAAACCGAACGTGATCGGCGACGCGGGATGCGAGAGTCCGGCACCGGCAGCTAAACCCGCGCCGAGTTGCGTTCCCAAACCGGATACGTGTGCGGATGTCCAGAAGCAGCCGGGTCTGATCCAGTCGAGTCGAGGACCGGCGCAACCCTGCGGAAAGGCGGTGGTCCTTAAGGTTTCCGGTATATTGGACACTGGTCAGGACCGGAAACCCACGGTCACGGTAGCACCGGAGTCCGAGAGCGCCGAAGCTGGCCCCTGCGATCCCGATCACGACGTGTTCGTCCTTAGAATTGGGAAAAAGGGCATCGTCGGCGCCGGTGAGAAGTCGGATATTCAATTGGAAATGAGAACACCGAAGGGGCCCGAGAGAGGACCACCGCTCAGATGCGAGACTAGGGAGATACAAACGGATGATAAGAAAGATAAAAAGAAGAAGAAGAAAAAGAAAGATGACAAAGAGAAGGGGAAAAAGGATGACAAGAAGGATAAAAAGAGGATGATATGCTGATATCGCTTAGATATTCGTTTTGTACTCGCGTTGCGATTTTAATAAACCTTTATTCATCCGACCGGAGATTCATCTTGGTTCTCTGACTCTCGATCCGTGTTCACCTAATCGAAGTTCGTTCGCGTGAAAAAAATCAATACGAGGAAGTGAAAAAATGTAGAGCGCCCTCTGAGCAGCTCTTGAACCTCAACATTTTACTTGGTTTCACTTGACTCGACGGGAACTTCTAAATTAAGGGTTATACCGATAAATATTCCCGGGGAAGTTGAGAAAATCATGGGAAGGTCCTAGGAGATTATCGCTACATCGAAACATGGTCGAAATGGCAGACGACCAGCAACTATTCTTGATCGAGTTCCTCGTCGATAGAGTACAAATCCCTGTGATAAGAGCGATGCACGACGAGCTGTTACCCGCGTGCACCTGCGTCTCGTTTCAAGTAATCCCTCTTTCGCTGATACTCTCCCGTCGTAACTTTTATAAAAAGTCGATCCGCGCGTAGATCCTCAGTCTGCCACCCATCGATATCTGTCAAGACGCTTTGACGGATGGCTGCGGCTGCTGCGAAGGCGACACGCAGATTTTCAAGAAAGGGAAATCCTGTTTGTTCGCGTTGCCGTCGATCGTCCTTCAGAGGCCGTTAACGACCTTTCCCATAAAGATGTCCGTGTTCAAGAAACTACCCCCGGGAGTCCTGCCGGACGTGATGCTGGTCGGCAGTTACCAGATCGAGGCCAAAGCCATAATCAACGCGGTGCTGAGTCAGCAAGTGTTCAAAATACCTAATCCGTGTCAGACGATCAAAGACACGTTCAAGATCGCGACGGCGACCGGCCAGTGCGTCGGATGCGTCACGGTGTACATAAGGGCCAGCTGTTTCGGCAAGAAGATCATCACCCAGTTTCAGATACCGCATAACAGGAAACCGTACCTCTTCAAAGGCATCGACGACAGCCCCGTGTTCCAGTGTAAAAAGATACCCTCCGAGTGCTACGTACCGCCTCCTTTGAAATGCACTTGCAAGAAGAGGTGCCCCGACGGAAGCGGAGAATCCGGAAGAACTTGTTGCCCGACGCCGCTCGTTCAGACCGGCTCCTGCCCACCGTTACCTAAACCGAAACCTGATTGCGGACCCCGACCCTGCTGTCCCTCCCACCAACAACATTCTTCCGGGTAACCAACCCATATACGAGTTCATAGCGTTCAAATTGTTAACATCATACAGTCCTCGCATTAATATTTATACAATTGATAACAATAACTATTTATCTCTAGGAAAAAACCGCCTTGCGCGTGTTCGGCTGGTCGTGGAAAAGGCCCGTGTTGCTGTACGCAAACTGGGCAGCAAAGTGGCTCGACACGTCCAGTGGTAACCTGCGGCCCTTGCTCTCCGCCACCGTGCCCACCGCCACCGTGTCCACCGCCACCGTGCCCACCGCCATCCTGCCCGCCGTCACCCTGTCCGCCGCCAAGCCGCCCACCTTTGTATTGCCCTCCACCTCCGTGTCCTCCGCCACCGTGTATTCCGCGACCGTGTCCTCCGCGGCCGTGCCCTCCGCGGCCGTGTCCTCCGCCACCGTGTCCACCCACGTACTGTCCGCCGCCACCTTGTCCCCCGCCACTCTGTCC
>SHCU01000236.1:63030-94268 GCA_004307685.1 Ceratina australensis | reverse complement strand
TAACAAGAAAAACTAGTTGATTGCGTAATAATATTCCATCAATGATTATACCGATATATTTATTTAAGAATTTTTATTGTTGTTATCAGACATAGATAAAATAGACTGTAAAATATTAAAGGGTGGCCTTCAGTCTAATTCCTTGGTTAATCCTAGAGCTGCATATTCCTGACCTACACAGACACACATACATACATACATACACGCCTATAAGGAAAATTATTAATACAAAAGCATATTTACATTTTATGGCGACATCCACGCGTTACGCTACGAGGTATCATGTTCGACTAGCAATGTCACTAACAATGTAAAATTCTTTTTCTAAGGACAAATATATTTGAATTAATTATATTTTGTTATTAAACGCTAATACGATTACATAGGGCGATGAACGGTAGGAAACTGTCCCATACGTACTACATATAACCATGTTGTGTCTACGCGTCGTGTGGCGAAGCAACTTTTGAAAAGATATACCAAGTAACAAACAAATTGTACTATTTAACGAGAGTGCCCTAGACTGTTTCACGATGTTTCTTCTCATTTGGTACACGAGCCGAACAGTTATCATCTATTCCTTTTCTAATCATCTATACATTATTTCTTTCCTCTTCTTCTTCTTTTTTCTTTTTTAATTTCGCCATCATACTATTTTAAGCGATGACACATGCGGAATTTAGATTCGCCGGTTCATTTGTAATATTTAGTAAAAAAAAAAAGTTGTGCGTACGAGATAAGTTATATAGAATCAAAATATGGGTCCTTCGAATGTTGTACATTACACCTACATCGCTATAAGTTGAAAATTTTTCGTCACAGACATTGTAATAATAAGACATTTAAGTTTTATTTTGTGCGCTCTTATATAAACAAAAAATGTACATTAACATAGAGTAATAATATAAACGATTATATCAATAAAATAGGATGGCACATGTAATGTGTATACATTTTTTCTGTTAAGGTACATTTATCACGAAACACCGAACGACTCGTTGTAGTTAACGGGAGATCGCGACATTTAAACGAAACAGGCAGACGCAAAACGCGAACGCATATCTATATATATAATATCGGAAGAAACGAACACAATATTATATATATAAGTATGTAAGAATATTCTAGCATAGCATATATTACATAGCGGCTGGTATGTAACAGAGGGAGAATTAATTATCTTCTTGTAAACACCATGGATTTTACAATAGGTTTACCCCGCTATACGAATGTGTAGATAGTCGAAGAGTAACAGGTTTAATTTAAAACTAATTTCGATCGTTTCTCGATAAGTTTTTGTACGTTGTTCATATAGATATATAGAAATAATTTTAAGGAGAACAGAAATTGCACTCGTCGAATAAAAAAAGAAAAAAAAATGAAATAGTAACGGCAGTGCATTTTTTGCACTGTATGGCTGTATTATTTAATTCTACGTTATTGTACTTGCCAGCCACTCTTATGGCAAGCTGCGTTCATGAAACAGAAAAAAAAAACATTCATAGACGTAATTACGAAAAATATATAGTTTACTGTAATAATTTGTACAATATATTATATGATTATAAAAATAAAGTGTACCAACAATTGTATTACATCTTGCGTTTTGTAATGTTCTCTGAATTTAAGTTCCTATCGAACGGATTTTAACGAAACGCGATTCAAATTAAAGCTAAAGCTTCCAGGAATATAAATGCACTCCATAAAAAAATTCGAATTAAAATATTACAATATTACAATAAATAATAACTTATAGTTCTGGCGGTAAATTGTTCGTCCATTTTCATGCAATGGTGAAACCTTGCCTATTGTGCCTAATTTGAAATATTTCGAAGGACTTTTTATTCTTCGTGCCTGTCGAAGAATTATTTAAGAAAAATTCAGAATAATTTGAAGTTAACAAGTGAAAAGCTTGTTATAACATCGAGCTTGTGTGAGTAAATAGGTCAAATTTATGAACGCGCGTACGTACCAGAATTTGGCGGGCACTGCTGTGCGCAGTTCCAGTTCATCTTATGGACGCTCGCCGGAGACGAATGCATCGGTATCGCCTTTGTCAGTTTAAGAAGTTAACTGTGTTCGCTGTGCTTTGAACTTTGTACCGAAGTCGCCGAAGACTGAAGAATGAATCTCGATTTACCATACTGCGTCGAGTATGCGAAAAGTTCGCGAGCTTCTTGCCAAACATGCAAAAATTCGATTCAAAAGGACACATTGAGGCTCGCCGTGATGGTTCAGGTACGTGATGCCGGTATTCGTTATCGTTTCTCCAATTTGAATTTTTACCTTGTCACAGACGCCGGGAAAAATCAATTTTCAACTAGCAAACACACCTATTTTAGTCGTCTTGTCCGTTGTTTGTAAGTACGCGATGTATCGGAACTATCAATGGTTCCCTCGAAACAAAGAAGCCACGTTCCGTACAATATTGGGCGCTTTTCTTTATATAAATTATTATCTCGCTTAGATTAATTTACAGTGCTGTCATGTCTAAGTTTAGTCTCTCTTTAAAAGTGTCAAGTCTTAGTTTCGTACCTGTATTAGAAATTTATGAACAGGTTGAATTTATTATATTCACTTCTCTTATGAATTATTAGAGTCCTGTTCACGATGGGAAGATCCCAAAGTGGTACCACTTTAAGTGTTTTTTCATTAAACAAAGACCAAAAGCTACTGCGGACATCGCAAATTTTGACAACATTCGCTGGGAAGATCAGAAGGAGGTTCAAAAGAAAATTGGTTTGTACATCGAGATACAATGATAAGGATGTAGGAGAAGGATTCGAGGACAATTATTTTTCTTTATTTTTACAGAGGAGTCTATTAATCTGCCACCACTGCCATCTGGGAGAGGCAAAAAACGTGCTAGCAACGCTGCTGTTGGTCCTTTACGTGATTTTTCGGTCCAATACGCAAAATCTAGCAAGTCGACTTGTGTAGCTTGCCAGGAGAAAATAATACAGAAGGAAATAAGAGTATCGAAAAAAGATTATGAAAGCGAGAATGCTAGAAGGTTTGGTGGCCTCGATAGATGGTATCATCTGGAATGTTTCGCTAAAGTGAGACAAGATGTACAATTTTACGAGAGCGGCGATATGCTTCCTGGTAAGGAAGATCTTTCCAAGGAGGATCTGAAAAAGGTCAAAGACGCTTTGCCGAAAATTAAATCGGATGACGCGATACCAGTGAAGAAAATAAAAGACGAGCCAGTGGATGCGGAGGAAGAGGCAGAATTGAAAAAACAAAACGATGCGTTGTTTAAAGCCAAAGATACATTGTCTTCCATAAAAAAACCTGCTCTCATTGAAATGTTGCAAGCTAATAATCAACAGGTTCCGGAAGGAATATCAGCCGTGCGTATTTCAGATTACGATTTACAATTTTAAATTAATATTCATATGATTAAAGAAAATATTGTTACAGATAATAGAATATTTGGCGGATGCAATCTGTTTTGGAGCTTTGCAGCCATGTCCAAAATGCAAAGGTCAATTCGTATATCGGTCCGGTGTTGGATACGCGTGCACCGGAGATTTAACGGAGTGGACCAAATGCGAGAACGTAACGCAAGATCCAAAGAGGAAGAAATTCTCGGTGCCATCAGATTTAAAAGACGAATACCCGCAGCTGTGAGTACTTTAAAATAAAAGCTGTAATTATTTTAGTCATAGCGCCATGATACGACTAACAATCAAATTATCCAACAGGACATCTTTAAAATGCAAAGTTAAAAGACGACTTATAAAGGTGACCGCGCCGTCAACATCCAGCGCCGTGAAGAAGGAGGATACCGTCGATTCAGGACCTCTGGTCGAGGCAAAGCCAAGGCCATTGAAGCACATGCATTTCGTGATTGTAGGCCAGTTCAAGGATAAAGATACTATGAAGAGAGATATTATGCTCCTAGGCGGAGAAGTAGTTACAAAACTTAATGAGAATGTAACTGCTGTTATATCGACTCAGAACGAGCTCGATAAGATGAGCAAAAAGATAGAGGAAGCTGAAAAACTTGATATCCAAGTAATCACGAGAGACTTCATCGACAAAGCTAAAGACTATAAAGATTCCGCGATATCGCTCATAAAAGAGAAAACCATTTCGAGTTGGGGCGGTGATTTGTCTAGCAGGATCAACGTGGTGGCTGAGAAATCCGCTGCAAAGAGCAAAGGCAAGAGTGTCTTTGAAAAATCAGGATCCGGTAAAGTGAAGTTGCAATTGAAAAAAGGTGGAGCCGTTGACCCAGACAGCGGTTTGCAAGACTGCGCGCATATTTATCACAAGGGTAAAGACAAATATACCGCAACATTGGTAAATACCGACATACAAACTAAGAGAAACAGCTATTACAAGCTACAGATCTTGAAGCACGACAAGAAAAATAAGTTTTGGCTGTTCAGAAGTTGGGGAAGAATAGGCACCACCATTGGTGGCACAAAATTGGAGGATTTGCCTTTGGACGATGCTATAGAACTGTTTGAAACTTTGTACGAGGAGAAGAGCGGGAATACATGGAGCGGCAGGAAACATTTCTTTAAGGTACCCAATAAGATGTATCCGGTCGATATCGATTACGAAGAAGATGTGCCAGAAAAATTGTTGGAGTCCGATATCAAGAGTGAGCTGGAAAAACCGGTACAAGACTTAATGAGATTGATCTTCGATGAAGCGTCCATGAAGAAAGTGATGGCAGAATTTGAGATAGACACTCAGAAGATGCCGCTTGGAAAATTATCCAAGGAACGCATTCAGAAAGCTTATACAGTATTAAAGGAATTGCAAGAATTGTTAAAGAAAGAGTCTGATTCGATCCTATTCGTCGACGCGTCCAACAGATTTTACAACTTGATACCTCATGACTTTGGCGTGGGTGAACCAAAAGTTTTAAAAACAATGGAGGAGATCCATGCCAAGTGCGAAATGCTGGACGCGTTGCTTGAAATGGAGATCGCCTATTCGCTTTTGCACAGTAAGACTGACGGCACGATTAACCCGCTTGATCAGCACTACAAGCAGCTAAATACCGAAATTAGTGTGTTGGACAAGGAAAGCGAGGAGTACAAGATCATCGAACAATACTTGAAGAATACGCACGCATCGACTCATACACAGTATAAGCTTGAGATCGAGGACGTGTACGTCGTTAACAGACGGAAAGAAGACATCAGATACAAACCGTTTAGAAAGCTACCGAATAGGAAGTTGCTGTGGCACGGTTCTCGTACCACCAACTTCGCTGGTATACTCTCTCAAGGCTTGAAAATCGCTCCACCGGAAGCACCTGTTACCGGTTATATGTTCGGCAAGGGTATTTACTTCGCGGACATGGTTTCCAAGTCAGCGAACTATTGTTGCACGCACAGTGGAAACCCTACGGGATTACTGCTGCTTTGCGAGGTAGCGTTGGGTAATATGTACGAGAGATATCAAGCCGATTACATCGAGAAACTGCCAAAAGGAAAACACTCGACTTGGGGTCGTGGCCAGACGCAACCGGATCCTGACGACGTTCACAAGACTAAAGACGGTGTTGAAGTTCCATATGGTAAACCTGTTCCTGCTAAACTTCCCCAAAAGTCTGCTCTGCTGTACAACGAATACATCGTGTACGACGTTGCTCAAGTGAAAGCGCGATACTTAGTGAAATCGAATTTCAAATACGACGTGTAGTTCCAAGGCGCAACTGAAAGTTGATATTGTTCTATGTATTTTAACATCCTTTTTATAGAGTGTGAATACAAAAGGGTATTGATATTATCTACTTGTTCCATTGCTACATGCTACCTCCATTAGTACTGTTCATATAATTACATAAATACATTTATATGTACTATTATTTTTCTTAATACCAACGAATTAAAATAAATAATACTTAAAAAAATGTACATTTTTTATTATCGATTGATACACGATGGGCTCCTTCATACCACGAGATTAATATTCAAAATGGAAGTCGAAGTAAGATTGATCAAACGTATTAATACGAATGTAGCCGTCTTCGCCACCCGTCGATAAGCTGCGACCGTTTGGATGAAATGCAAGCGAGTTAATAGGACCAAAGTGCCCTTTCAAACGCGCAAATTCTTCTTCAAATACCATATGGAAAAATCGCGAATCAAATTTTCCTTGCCTGGTAGAAGTTGTCGTAACATCCATGGCGTCCTGACCGCCTCCGAGAACCACCTACGAAACAAAACCGTTTGTATCTTTGCTTGTTTGCAATTTCAATATACTGCGTGGTCATGAGCACGTACATGATCGAATATAGGAGAAATCGTAGCAGAGTTCACAGGCCTTTCTGTTTTGTAGGTTTTTAACAACATTAACGATTCACTGTCGAATAATTTGGCGGTGTTATCTTTTGATGCGGTCACGAACATGGTGCCATCCTTGTTGAATTGCATATCGTTTATCTGTGCTTTGTGACACTTGACGCTTTGCAACTTTTTTGCTGTCTGCAAATTAAAATTACATTAGGAAAAACTCCAGCTCGTCATAAATATTCTTGCATACCCTGACATCCCAAATTGTGATTTCACCGTCTTCATGACCAGTAATTATCGTTTCATCTAAAGCGCCCCACAGAATCGCTGATATTCTAGGCCCATTTACTGGTATTCTAGAAATCGCATCTTCTTGCGATAACACTGAATCTACGTTCCTAATATCCATGATAAACATTTCGCACTGGTATCCTAAGGCTTTGTCCGTCGAGTAAACTGCCAGATTTGCGGAATAACTAAAACTACATGTTCTTACAGAACTGTTTGTACGGAGGAACCCTATTTCTTTTCCTACAAAATGGGAAACGTGAAATACGAAACAGGATTGAAATATATGTGCAGCAGCTAAAGCTATGAACCTGTTTGACAGTCCCAAACTCTCAGAGAATTATCACCGCTCCCTGATAAAAATCTCGTCGTATCCCAATTAACGTCTATGCACCACACTGAACCATTGTGTCCATTAAAACTTCCAAGACGTTCTCCATTCAAGGAGTACCAAACATTTGGCTTCTTGTCTTTACTAGAGGAGAACAATAAGTCACCCTCTCTGTTGTACTTTATTTGCGTTATGGCACGTTCGTGCCCGTGTAACATCAAGGGCTTCTGTGGTAAAGCAAACAATTGTCATTATTCATTAAGAGCCCAGTTTTTTCTTACGCAAAAAATGGTTTTACCGCCGAATAGAACAAAAAACCATACCATAAAATGTGACCGTATACATATCAATTGAAGTTGAAATTAAATAACGAAAAAAGAAATCTGTGATGAAAAGAAATCGCTCATGAAGGAGACACGCAAATTTCAAGGATTACATTTATTTACATTTATTATTATATGATTTACATTTATTAAACCAAAACTCAAGAACATTACCCAGGTTACATCGTCACATGTTCACGAGAAACAAGCTTTTCACGTAAATAAAAAGCGATGCGTAAAATTTGTAATATGCATAAATCGACTAACCATTTTCCTTTATAACAATCAGTTCGTTCACGTAGCGAATCAATGAGAAAATGAAAACCTTGTTAGTTTAAAAGTGTCATAACTTGTCACCGATACAAAAGAGAACTGACATATTGCACTACCTGTAGTAAACGCGTGCTAATAGGAAGTATCAGCTTTAGGTAGTTTGTGTACGGGGTTTAATGCTTTAGGGCGTGGAGCAGCGTACAGTGTACGAACACGAGTTAAAGTTATAAGAAATTGTAATAAAAAAATCATTGTTCTAGCATACGAAAAGTGATCTAAACAACCGAATTGTTGAGATTACATCTATATACGTAAGAGCATCACGATTGTGAAGAAGCAGCGAAGCGAGTGAAAAACAGTCCTGTTCCAAATTCCGGTTCTACACAGGCTGTATATGTAAACACGATAAGTGTTATCAAAAGTGAAAAAGGAAACGAAACTGAAACGGCATGTCAGATATTGCTAACCAGCACGAGATTAATCAGAGTTACTGGTTTAAATGGAACGATTATCAGAGTCATTTGTCCGACGTGGTCAGGCAATTGTTAGAGGAGGACTGTATGGTGGATGTTACCCTGGCTGCGGCCGGGGAGCGTATTCATGCACATCGGATAGTCTTATGCGCTTGCAGCACCTTATTCCGGGTACTTAACTTGAACGTTGCTCGGTCCTTTTAATTGTAAGAATTTCTCGCTCGTCGTGAAGTTGAATGGTCTTTTTATTTTATAGGATATACTGAGTCAAGTGAACGAGGATCATCCGACAATAATATTAAGCGATATATCTGCTCAGGACATAAAATCTATCATAGAATTTACTTATCACGGAGAAGTACGGGTCCCAGTTGATAATATCAGTAGCTTGTTAGAGGCGGCGCGCTCCTTAAAAATCTGTGGTCTCATAGAGGTGCGAGGTGTACCGATCATAATCCATACAATGGCTTTCTTCGATAACTACAAACAGTTTGTTTTACGTATAATTATTTGCAGATCGATGGGCTCGACGATTTTGGGTCTATCGAAAATAGTAAAGATTTCAATGAGGGTACCGAAGAGCCGATGACTGTAATTAGCGAGGGGGAAGAAAATGTTATCGATGCCTTGCAACAAGATTACGAAGACTTGGAGGATCAGCAAAAGACAGAGGAAGAGACGACTGAAAATTGTACTTTGAATAAGAAAAAGAAACGTAGACGCGATACAACGAAGAGAGATTATAGCGATGATATGTTAGCGTCGGCGATTAACGATTTGAAATTGGGTCAAACATTGATAGAAGCTTCCACTAAACACAATATACCACGTTCGACTTTGTACATGCGTGCGAAAGCATTGGGTATACATTTAAATGCTTCTAGGAACGAGTATCCTGCGGAGTGCATGAAAGCTGCTATAAATGCTGTGATTGGTCAGTGCTGTTTCGATTTTCCATAAACAAATATATGAAAGGAAGCTGTTTTCCCGATTTATTTATTTCGTTCGATTCGATTTATTCTTGCTATAGGTGGTTCGAGCTTGCAGCACGCATCAGAAATGTTCAGTATACCGAAAACCGTGCTATGGCGGAGGATTCAGAAGGAAGGATATCAAATTTTACGTTCCGAAATGAAAAGGTCTTATGGTTCTGATAAACGAGAAGCCGCGGTCAAGGCTCTGGAAAGGGGAGAGAATCTCACGAAAGTTGCACTTGAATTTAAAGTAAGTTATCGTTTGATTTTTATAATTAGTTTCAATCTGTTCACAGAAAGCGATATAATCAAGATTTTTTAGATCCCGAAAACTACTTTGTTTCGAGATAAAGCTCGATTGGTGGACGAGGGAAAACTACCGTTATCATACTGGAAGAAACGTAAAACGGAGAATGAAGAATTGAAGAAGTCTCGTTTGGAGGAAGCAGTTGCTGCTTGCAAGGGTGGAAAAATGTCACAAGCAATGGCTTCCATGACTTACCACATCCCAAAGACAACGATATGGAGACGTCTTCAACAGGATGGTAAGAAGTCGGAACGATCTTTGAACTCGAGGAAGCAGAGAACAGCGGATTCGAAAAGTAACGCGGAAACGAAGATTCCTGGAAATGAAGAATCCGATTTCGCGTACTGCGAGGTATAAGGATAGTAACTTAACAAATTGTTCAATGCTGTAAATGGAGTTTCATTTCATATCGTTAATGCGTTTCACTCAGGTATCATCGGAGATACCCATAACTTACATCGATGAGAATATACCTGAAGATTCTGTGATAATACTGACTGCAGAAGACATGGATGGGCTCAATTTAGAGGAAGGACGACAAATTATTGTTAACTCGGTACGCTTTATACGTTACTATGTGAAAATCTCACAAAGGTACCATGGTATATGTACTTATTTGTTTTACAGGAATCGGGCCAAGAATATGTTCCTTGTGCTATAAGTATCGAAGAGAATTCAAATTATTCTCAGACAGAAAGTTAGCGTACAGATCCTAATCATCCGACTAATCATTAATATCCATTTTGTACTATAACACTTGTATGGGCATAGATTTCAAATTACATATACATTAGAGAATACGTAAAATTTAATAGTATGTAAAACTGGCTAGTAAAGAAATGTAGGCTCGGAGTCAGAGCTAATGAGACAAGAACTGATAAAGTGCGATCGTGTATTATAATTTAATTATTCATTACTCTTTATTTAATTATTTATTTTTTTGTAAGGAAATAAATCATTTCAGTTAAAACTAACATTGTCTTTGTTGTTTCTTCTCTGCCACGGAATGTCTTTTACTTGACTCACGTACTGTAAATACGTACACCACATGTGCATGTATACCTCATCTGTGATATAGTATGTTCATTCTTCACGTGGCCGTAAGCACACGATTGTAAACATTGTTGATAAGTAAATTATTACGAGAATGAGCGTACAGAAACGTAAAAAGAATTACTTTCATAATCATGCGAATAAGAAACACAAGCAATTTAGTCTGGAACCAGGTATGAAAGGCTTCTTGTGCACTTGCAACTTTTCGGAAAAAGAATGTGTACGAGATGCGTATAAAATACTTAATGAATTTTCTGATGAAATGTATGGATCAGAAGCCACGAAGGTACAGTAAAATTCAGTAATGATGTAAACACGTACAGAACAATGAGGAGGTCTTTCTTATTGAAGGAATCTGATAATGAAAATGCCAAACTATCGTCCGAAGAAAAAGATGATGATACTAATGAAGCGGAACAAAGTGACGGTGAAGATGATATTTCAACTGCTCTAAATAAAGAAATTAATGAGTTAAAAGCAGAATATTCGAAACCAGTAAACGCTAGAAGATTTCAGGTGTGAATATATCCTATAATTTTGCGTAACGTACCATTGAGAATTCTAATGATTGATAACGTTTATATTAGGTAGTTAATACCGGTGTGAAAAATGTTATTTTTATAAGAAGTACCTTGGAAAATCCTTTGGAACTGGTTAGCAAAATTCTCACTGAAATTAATAAAACGAAGCAACAGCGTACAAGGTTCTTATTAAGACTACTTCCGATCGAAGTTGTTTGCAAAGCAAATATGAATGACATCAAATTGAAAGCGGATGCACTGCTTGAAAAATATTTTGCACAAGAGCCGAAAACTTTTAGTATCGTATTTAAGTATGTTAAAATTATTTGTAAATTTGCCGCTGTTTTAGCATAGATTTGACTTCAATTTCATTTCATTACAGCCGTCATAGCAATAACTGTATACGTAGGGACGAAGTGATCGAAGATCTAGCTGATATAATAAGTAAAAAGAACCCTGGAAATAAAGCAGACTTGAAGAATCCAGAACTAGCTGTAATAGTTGAAGTGATACGTGGTATTTGTCTTATGTGCGTTGCTCCTGATTATTATAAATTTCGGAAGTACAATCTACTAGAAATATGTAATTCGAAACCATCCACAAGAGATGATAAGAAGGGAGTAGATTCTTCTGAACCAGCGAAAGAGGCAAAATGCGATGTAAAGAAGGCAGAAGAAAATCTAAGCGAAGAGGAAACCGTGAAAGCAACTGATCACAATGTAGAATCAAATGATTCATGTACATAATACTTATATTTCTATTTGTAAAAAGATACTTGTAATATATAAGTAATGGATTAATAAATATTTTGTATGAAGCACATTTCATATTTTTCGATTCCATTTAAGTATACTAGAAATAAAGAAGTGTTAGATCTTTTATTGTTCATTAAATTTTCTTCAAATACTTCTGTTAAAGATTGTGGTACAAGGTCCCATGGTGTAATGGTTAGCACTCTGGACTCTGAATCCAGCGATCCGAGTTCAAATCTCGGTGGGACCTTCACGTTTTTTATTTTTGTATTATAATACAATTATCCTTGATATTTCTTTAATTTAATTGAACGATCGATATTTTAATTTACATTGATAACGAACTGATAACGTTTGATATCCTGGTCAAAAATCTCGCAGGACTGAATTTAACAATTAATTTAATAATGATCCAGGACTATTTCGAGTTATGTTTCTCGTTAAGGAATGGACTTCGGGCATTCTAGGAGCAGTGGACAGGTGAATAATTAATCAGTCAGATATATGTTTCACGAAATCTTTATTTTACTTTCAAACAAATTACAGAATACAAAAATGTACAATTTCATTTGGGACTAGTTTTCAGCGTAGAGATCAGCCAGAGACGGGAGAGACGTCTGTTGGTTAAGTTTAGGAAAGGAGTGCCGGAAAGTGTTCAACGTCCTTTTATCAACAAATTATTTATCTAGATCAGTGTTAAATGGTGTATTAAATAACTTATAAAGTACAGATAAAACGTGAACATGTCAGCGAAAAAAAATCAAGCCGGATTCCAACCGGTAAACGTGCACTCCAATTATTTTTTTGATCGTGTCAATTCTTAATAATTTAAAACTAACCTACGTTGCATGACAGGATTCCGATGTTTATATTACCTATGAAGATCAGCAAAAGATTAATAAATTTGCACGACAAAATGTTCGAATGGAGGACATGAAGGAAGAGTTGAAAATTAAGCAGGTACAGTGACGTTGTAATCCTGAATACCTTATTTGGTCATACACGTTTTTGTACATGTGTAATGCTTCCTGCAGAATGAATTAAAAAATTTAGAAGACGCGTGCGATGAGATAGTTCTTCTGGAGGATGATGCCAAAATTCCGTATCACATCGGTGAAGTATTTGTTCATGAAGATCCAGAAAAAGTTCAGGTAAAATCTTGATCACATTGATTCGACAATGGACTTCATTCAAAAGCAAAGAGTACTAAAAGATTTCGATATAATATATTATATCTTGTCTAATATTTATAGAGCTATTTAGAAGAAATTAAAGAAGAGAAGAAGAAAGAGATCTCAAACTTAGAAAGTAAATGTGCAGACATGAAGACTGCTATCAGTGACCTAAAAATACAATTGTACGCAAAGTTCGGTAGTCGTATAAACTTAGAGGCAGAGGAGGATTAATCTAGTCAAATATTTCTATATCAATAATTAAGAACTTCATACCATTATTGCCTGATATCTTCCGAACTTGGTATGTCTTATAAATTTACATTTTGCTCGTATCACTTAAAATGAACATCAGAAATGTATGCACATATTAATTATTGTTGTACAAATTCTTGTTGTACAAGCCATTAATAAATCACTTACATTTTTTAACATATCTCAATGGTACTTTCTACCTTTCTTTGTTAACTTGATTCTCCCAGCCATAATCGTTAGAATGTAGTTTATGATATAAAAATTATCATTATACGAAGCACACTTAATTTTTATTAAATGCTATACACCGAATTTTTACAAGTCTTCATATAAAACCTAGCTACCATATAATATACGCATATATATCTAATTAAAGAGTTAACTTAAATATTTCAGCAAGTGAACTTTTAAACCTGGACTCCTGCCAAATTGTTCTCATTACAAAGTGCTCATGCAATGACTGAAGAAAAGAATTACGAGATATATATTCATTGTATGGCTATAAATTTTGAATAATTTCATTATTCTCTCAGCATCAAAATAATTTTATTAACCATTTACATATGTAGTTTTATGAATAATGCATAAATATAATAACCGTATTAACAAAATTTTAAAGTTTGCGTTAAACTACCATAGAAAATACTTTTCAGATTTCAATTTCTTGAAATTAATTAAATTTTATTCTTCCTAAAAATAGGAATCGGATATGGTTAGAATTTCATAAAAGAGTCAAAGTATGCATTTTTTGAGTCTTTATGCAACATGATGTAAATAAATCTATGTTATTTATCATGATAAATGACTTGGAAGTTAGTTATGCAGCTATACAGTTTCTGCTTCCCTTCTATCAACTTGCTTGAGGTAATTTTAGTTTCACCTCTCAGTTTTACTTCAGCCAGTACATAGTTAACTGCAGCCTACTCAGCACCTTACTATCTGCTGTGCAACTAGTACCAGAGCGATCACGTTTGTCTTTTTATATTATTAATTAAAACGGTACAGATTCGGACAATTATTCTGAACCCACTACTGCGTATGTGTGAGTTCCCTAGCGGAACAATATTCAAAAATAATAATAAATTTATCATTTTTTTGGCCTCATTTTTTCAGTGCTCGGTCTGGCATTAATGTTGTTAGCTTCTGACATAATTTTGGCGTTTCGGAATGAAAACAGTTTTAATTACTTTTGAATATTGTTCCGCTAAGGAACGCACACATAAGCAGTAGTGGGTTCAGAATAATTGTCCGAATCTGTACAATATTTACATGTACAATGTGCTGACCTAACAGGGTAATAAAATACATTAATTTAAATAGAATAAATTATATATTTATTCGATCTGGTAAAATAGTTGCGCGCGAAATGGAAATAGCAAAGGAGTTAGTCTTGAATTTAAAACAAGGCAAGCCATCGCATTCAGGATATGGCTTGCAAAAAGAGTGTGAACTTCTTATTAATCACACCTTACAAAACATGGTGCTGTCTCATCTACCAGAATTAATCTTAGAGGAAAAAAACGAAGAGGATTCCAATCAATACAGAGAAGAAGGTAACGTACGTTCTGCAACGTTTTCGCCTGAATTATCACAATAAAAATATTTCAGGGAATCAACACTTCGTAATGGGTGACGACGATGAAGCTATAAAATGTTACACAATGAGTTTGGCGTATGCAAACAATAAGGAACTTATGGCTTATGCTCATGCGAATCGATCGGCTGCCTTGTATAGAAAACAGATGTTCAGGGAATGTTTGATAGACATCGATGCCGCTTTAAATCTTGGATATCCCGAGGAGAAAAGAGATAAATTAAAGGAGAGAGGTGCCAAAGCGATCGACGAGATCAAGAAGAAATTCCAGCTTAAAGAGAATGAGCGTATCGACGCTGAGTCCTTCATGAAGATGTGCTTGTCGGATGATACGAACAACGCTCCTGTCGCTGTTAGATATAGGAAAGGAAATGTGAAGCTTTCGGAGATGCAACAGAAAAATGTTAAAGTTAATGGAAATGAAGATTTGATTACCGGCTGCAAGGACGATGAGATACCTAAGGCAGAGGAAAAAAAACCAAGATACTTAGCGGATGAAGGCCCTCTGAAATTAGCTTATGGCCCTAGTAAAGAAGCTCCCGCTGCTAGCGATGGTGTTGCCATTGTATTTTCTGAAAAATACGGACGTCATTTAGTAGCTACGAAAGAGTTTAAACCCGGAGATGTAGTGACTATCGAAGATCCATACGAGTATATCCTTTACACGAACAGGTAGACGATTTAATATGAATGCAACCGTTAACATGAAAGATAATTACTGTGAATTACAGATATTATACGCATTGTCATCACTGCCTCGCAAGAAGTTACAACTTAATTCCTTGCTTGCAATGCCCCGTGGCGCAGTATTGCTCCGAGAAATGTAGGAAATTAGCTTGGGAGATGGCTCATCAGATCGAGTGCCCAATTATGGCGATAATCGGGAATCTACTTAACGTTGACAAAGATAAAATAGGCATGCTTACCAAGATTATCCGGTTCTTGATCACGGTTACAGGAAAAGGCAAAAAAATGGATGAACTGCGAGCAGACATGGAAATAGCTGAACGTAATCCCGGTAAAAATAGCTAGAATGAAAATGTGAAATGATGTTGACACGATTAAAACGATATTGTGATTACAACGTACTGTCGCTTAAAGTCTTTAAAAGATGTTATCTCCTCGTAGACAACAGGACCGCAGGATTTACCGATGAAGGCATATTGGACAGTAGAAGCGCGCGATCCGCCCTCAGTCTTGCTACCAATATGACGACGAGGCCGCTGATTGGAATTAGTGCGTTCGCCTGCCTCTCAGCTCTCGCGGTCATCCTCTTAGCCACGCAAACTAATTTTTTCTGCAAGAAATACGAAGCGGAGGAGTTAAAAGACATCAGCAAATATTCTGACATCAAATTCTGTGGCACTCTTATGTTTCGCGCCTGTGTCATAACATCTTCAAATTGTTTTTCAGTAATTTATTTTATCGAATTAAGAAGATACAATACAGATCACAGTGGAAGTGTATTCAGGATGAAATTATATTTTTAGGTGCAACAGGAGTACAGATGTCTGGAGGGTTCCGGTTTATACGTGACCCACAGCTTGTACAATCATTCTTGCGCGCCGAACACGTTCCGCCACTTCGAGGGTTTAACAATGATCACTCGCGCCCTGCAGCCGATACATCCTGGAGATCAACTGTTCACGAATTACGGTCCAGCGTACGCGCACATGCCGAAATCTGAAAGACAAAAAAAGATAATGCAAGACTATTTCTTCAAGTGCGACTGCAGCGCGTGCAAAGACGATTGGCCAGCGTACACTGAGATTTTAGAGAAACACATTGGTTCTATCAACAAGGACAAGGAACTTGTGGAAAAATTGAAACCCTACAAACAACGATTGGAGAAGAATATGTATGACATCGACGCGGTAAAATCCGTCCTGGATATATTGTACAAAGTGGTGTCTCCGCCGTGCGAAGAGATCGTACATGCAGAGCAATACCTGAAGACTTATTACTTAGGTAAATTCAGATAAATTTACAGTGTATTTGCTTACGCTAATTTTCGAATTTATAGCTTCTGCTTACCTGCGAATATTTGCCGTTGCTACGTACTTTATTTATTCCTCCGTAACACTTCCAGTTCAAATGCTTTGCATTTTACACACTGATTTTAATTAATGCTATCAGTCTAAATCCACAGCTTAAAATCTGCTTCACGCGATTTAAGTTTGCTTGCAGTAGTACGTGAAATGTTAATAAAAGTAGACACGTTCAATTTCACGGATGTACTATTATTTTCTTTTTAGATCCGTGAAAGAAGCATCAACGTTGTACATATTGTTAATAAAAGACATGAAATATTCCTAAAAACGATTTATTGATCTTGTACATAATATTTCAATAAAATAAAATGTGCATAGAATCTTTTACACCGTGTATTCGTGTATTACAAAATATAATACAAATAATATGATCAAGTAGTGAATAAAGCTGAATTTCATCTCTTCAACTTACAATTTATAGTAAAAAGTTAAATGCTGTATACTCATATATATAGTATATTTTTTCATTTACATGTCTCGTAAATTTGTCTATATACTTCTTTTACTAATTTCATTTCATAATTTAGGGTATTGTGATCACTTTGTAATGCTGATAAAATCAGCAATAGCGTAATTAGTACATGAAAATCAGAATGATACACCCTAATAAATCAACATTGCTAAAAAGCTAAGTTATTTATACAAATTCTTGATTAATGAGACAACGCGTCACATATCGAAATGTTCTATTACAACAAACTATTTATTTATCAATGTATAGCATCAGAGTATAGTATATGTTTAGGTTTTCTTCTTTAATCAAGATTTCTAGTATTTAGATTCATAAAATGAAAAATATTGCGGATATTAATTAGAATTTAAAACAACATTTGACGTGTTAATTCTTCATAATGCGAAAAATCATATACTATACAAGTGAAAGAATCTAAGGTAAAAGCGAGAGACTATTGTTCGTGCCACCGTCAACTAAATACGGAACTATCCGTAAAACTTACAAACCCCACTTGTTGGGCCAGTGACTCAAGTTATTCCGAACCGATATCGCACGGATAGAAAAAATACGTAGATTCAACTAGGCTGCGTTAAGAACGCAACGCGTTTTCCATATCAGCGTGCGAAGTCGATCTGGAATCTCTCGAGTCGGCCGTACAGTTTAAAAAGGAGTCTATTGAGTCTACATACAAATCTGTTAACGTTGTCAAAGGCAAATATCAAATTCAATTCATATCAAATATCATCGGGCGATTTTTATTTCATGAAGTAAATGAAATCATCACGCGAGGGTGTCAGCGTGAAAAAAATATAGACATCAGAGCCTCGATTTGTTCAATACCGTGATAAATAAAACCGGGATGAGTTAAAATCGGCTGATATTCGAAAAAGCAGCGAACAGAGGCGTCGTGGTCGTGGCCGGTTGCTGATCGCTGATGCTTTTCAGCAAGTTGCCTTGCAACAGGCTGTCAAGCGCCTTTTGAACAGTCGGATCATTTAGCAGAGGCGACGGTGAAACTCCCGTAGCAGTGGTTGTTGTCGATGTTTTGACAGTGGATGCTGCTGGCATAATATGATGTACTCATGAAGTTATATAGCAGTTTGTGGTACCAGCGATAATAGATTTATTCGAAGTTCGTTCGCTTTTGATCACTGCGCTACGTAACAAGTAGCACGGTAACACTCACCACACGCACAAATATGGAATTCGGACCCAAAGCGTACGAAATTCTTTATGTTCAAAATTTACTTGAAATTGTCTAAAAAAAAATATTTAGACAAAACAAGTGCTCGTTTTTCAATATTTAATTATCATTGAGAAATCAATATACGTGACGCAAAATTTGCGTATGTTCGTGCAAGATGCACAAAGAAGTCCCGAGGTAAGTGCAAAGAAGGCGATTTACAATACCGTAGGATACGCCTGTAAAATGACCTTCGTAAAAGTGCAAAAGCATGCAACAGGTCTGCTAAATCGCGACGTTGTTTTTTTCTGTAGATAAATCTACAACGGTATACTTCATTATCGCTTTAAACAAGCAGCGAGAAGCAATGATTTATGACGTACTGACGCAAAGACATGTGAGAAATAATTTTATATTCATTTTAATAATAACAGAGATCCGATATAAAGGTCTTGAGTGTTTGACTTGACGTGAAACAGTGTTTAAGCGTAAATGAAGAACTGTATAAATTTTACCTGCTCCCCAAGTAGCCGGTGGGACAGGCGTTGGTGTTGCGGTCGGTGCTGGTACCGGGCTAGGTACAGGCACTGTCGTGTTCGTTTTATTACTGTTCAATATATTAAGTATCCTAGATTGTAACTCTGCTTGCTTCGGATCGCTGACTGTTATTGTCGGTGTCGTTGTCGGCAGATCTTTCGCATCTCCCAATTCGACTTGCACTTGCTCTTCGCGTTTTATCTCGAGATATTTTATGACGCGATCGTACTGCAGCACTGTCAACTGATGATTATCGGCCAACATGTTTAGAAGAACTTGAATAGCATCGGGATGCCGTTCGTTGGCGAAAGGTGTGTTTAATGGAACTGATCGCGCGCCAGCTTTGTAAGCAGTGAAGTCGCGTGACATTAAGTTAATGGCATCGTCGACCGGCATATTTCTGTGTTCTGTAGAAATAAAACGACATTGATTTTGAATCTTTGATAAAGATATTAAAACTATTTACCTTGGGGTAAACCATGAAGAATATTCAGAGTCAGGGAATGATGCTCTTGATTAACAGGTGTAACTACAACTGCATATAAGCATCCGCGACCCGCGATGTTTCCTAGGACTCTACTAAGAAGAACATCTTCGTTGGGGAACAATAAATCTACAGTTAGTCCGATCTTCTTTAATCTCATTTCAATGCTCTCAGCATATTCCCTGTTTAAACACACGAGTTAGCAAGATCGCTTAATCATCTTGGGTAACATTAATTATATACTCACGTTAATGTTTTGTTAACAACAATGATTTCACAATCATTTTTCTCAGTGCTCGTGTTCGTGTATTCGCCCGACGAACTTGTACTGCTGTACACATGAAACAGTTAATACCAAGAATAACCATTCTATAATTGCGAAACTGCCTTGTTCAACTTACTTAAAGCTCATGTTTATGTCTCTAGGCGCAGGGTTCTTAAAATCTTCGTAACGATTACTGGTATCAGTGAATGATTCTCTGGCAAAATTGTTGCCTCTCAATCTGTCCCCTTGTTTGTGATCCCAATCCCTACCGCCTTTCTCGTCTAGACGGCCGCCGTTTCTATTGAGAGGGCTGCGATCTCTAAAGTTATTATTTCCGCCCGAGTTATCCCTATTTTTATTTCGATTCTTTCCACCTCGAGTTCCCCTTTGTCTCCCGCCACCGGTTCCACCGCCACCACCTTGATTCTGATTATTCGCATTACGATTTTGGTTATTACCAGGTCTGTTTTGATTTCCACTTGGCCCAAACTGATTGCCACCTCTGTTTTGATTGAACTGTTCTCCTCCGCCCCTATTCTGGTTATTGGGCATGAAGTTATTATTTCCTTTATTTTGCATCATATTATTAAATTGATCATTTGTATTATTTCGATTTTGATTTCCAAACTGATCGTTCACGTTATCTCGATTCTGGTTCCCATCGGGGAACTGATCGTTTCCTCGATTCTGAATGTTTGGTTTCTGATTATCATTTAATTGTGGATCACAGCTAAAGTTTTGATTCACATTGAAATTTGGATTCCCTCCAAAATTCTGATTTCCATTATTAAATGAATCGTTCGGAGCATTAAAGTGATTATTGCCCGAATTAAATTGATCAGGTACCGCTGCCATTTGTTTCTGGCCTCCACCAGACTGATTATCTTTCTTCGCTGGTCTGACATCTAAAATATACGTATAATAAGACAAACAAATAAATTGTTTCAAAATTCTTTGATAAAGATAAACTACCTATCCTTCTGCCCTTGAACATCGCTCCATCCTCGTTCTGGATAGCTTTCTGAGCCGATTGTTCCTCTTCGAATTGGACGAAGCCAAACCCTCTGTGTATCAGAGAGCCGATAACGGTCCCATACTTTGAGAAATGTTCCTCCAGTTCATGTTTGGTCATATCATCTGTTTGTAAATGACCCACAAATATCCTGCTACTCACAGTAGCGGGATCCTTTAGAAGCCTTATGCTCATTTTAAAATATCGTTCTAAGCGAACAGGTCTCGTCGGGAAGAAGGTATTTACAGAACACCAGTTTCATTTAAATCCAAGTATCAACGAGAGGTTATCCAGTAACGCCAGCATCAATTACTTAAATTTACCTCATCATCGTGCAACTTGACGAGCAATGAATATTTATCATTTACTTCGTACTGTTTCTCCGACTGTTACGACGAGCTGTTGACGAGATATAACGGTAGTTTGAAAGCAGGATCTTCCAATCAACAATTGAAAGCTCAACAAAGCTCAATAGATCGTATGAGGACGATGGCATGGCGTGTGCGTATGTACGTACGTGTGCAACCACATAACTGTTGGTTTTCCGATTTAATTAAGTAACGATGTCCTACTTCCGTGTTGACGCGAGAACATAAAACCTGATCGTCGTTTTCGAACGAGCTTCGAGTTTCGAGCGGCAACGTAAAGTGACCCTCGAGAAATGCGTTGATCATTTGCAGAGCGATTCGCGGCTTGGAAACCCGCCTGGGGATTATGTAAAAAGAGACGACTCTTCATTGACAAATTCCTGGTCCCAATAAAACGTCGCGTAGCACGTTGAATGTCTGACACGTATCTCGTAAAGCCGATGTATGCTCATTGATAAAGACAGCGTCGATTCATTATTTGTATCCGTTGTGCCTCGCAGAATTAAAATATGCCCGTATCAGGGGCCGCGGGACAGACGAGGCAGTGAACGAAATATTTTTCAGCGCCATCTTGCCTCGTAATTTCTAATTCGTCAGTGCCTGTGCATGGACTTGTCATAAAGTGTTTTATGTTATTTTGTTCCTCCTTTCGGTTCGAATTAGTGCGTTAAATTTTACAGTATAGCTGTTGCGGTAAGTAAAGGGTTCCACGTTGGAGCGTAATCGAAATCCGTAGAGATTGATCGGTGTTGCGCACGTAACTACAAGTGGTATAGAAGTCCGTAGAACAAAAAGAGCGCAAGTTTGGTTCCGTTTCGACGATCTAATAGTGTTCCTTCGATGCTCTCGTGATGTGTCTTTTCCGTTAATTTGTCCCCTTTAACTCGGTTACACGTTATCCTGTTATACGGGACGAGAGGAGAAAAATGCAGCGTTACGAAGTCACGCCCGAGCATGAGAAAGCATAGATAGAGTTTCGAAATTGACATTACACTATTACGTATTTTCATGGATTAGCCTTGCACCTATGTCAGTGTACGTATATATCTGTCACGATGGTTATATCTAATAAGACGAATCGTGCATATTCCATTATTATTTTAATCGAACGGAAGAAATCATTATTTTTACGTTCGTACGTTCGGTTTAACGCAGGCACCTACTTACGTGCCTACGTCCCGTCAATAATTCCTCGTGATTTAAACTTTCGAACAATGCAACCGAACGTTTCGGCGACTAATTTTTTTTCTGCTCGACGCGAAATAATTTATGTACATTTAAACGAAACACAAATAATGAGATAATATGCTGAATATGTTCGTCCGAAGAAGGATATTGATCATTTCTTTGCTTGTATCATTTTGACAGTTTCATATTTTACTTTTTATTTGAACAATTATTCAGGTTTAAGGATTGTTATCGAATAACGAACATCTCTCAAGTGTCTCAGAGAGCTCTGCAGATGATCTGAAGATGATCTGAACAGATTGAAAGAATAGTGAGACGTGAAAGAAAAATTTTTACAGAAGTATCTAGATAAAGTTTTTAGATTCGATAGTAATTTTATCTGGATGAATTTTCAAACAAACACATCAATGTCATTTCCTCTTCGAAAAGCTACTCTATTGTATGTAGCGATAAGATAAGGCAGCAGCATAATGACATCGAGTGATAATAAAGATTCTTCTTCACTTTCCAGTTTAATAACAAGGCTTTTTTCAAGGAACATTTGAAACCTCCATTCGATCGATGTAAGTCATTTTATTTCTCCTCATAATTGCATGCGATCTATCGTTTTTTAACATGGTAGTTTGGTTCAGATGATTATTTCCTCCGATACAAAAATTTTACTCTTCTTTCATTTCTATATATCCGTTTCTTTTATTACAGTGCTTGCAAGAGGTATCGTTATTTCAAAGAAAATAAGTAGTTTCAACGATTAATCGATTACCTCATATATCTTAGAGATACATTTAAATAATCTTCATAGATATTATTAATATTGCACAAAAACTGCAACTGTGACTTGTTTTATCCAAGAAGATAAACTTTAGATACAACATATTATGTGAATTATTAAAATTTCTTTGTATCTCTTAATTTAATTGTTTGTTTTTTAATTTAACTTAATATTTTTTTAAATAAGTTGGAGGTAATATCTTTCTCTTTATTTCTCTCTCTCTCTCTCTCTCTTCTAATAAGTTTGCTTCATTCTACTTTTATTATTAGTAGTTAACTATGATTATAATATTAATTATTCATAGTGCAAAGTCTTCTACGATACTTCAGCTACATGCCTTGTGTATAATATCTTGAAAGAGGTATTAACTGCTGAAGGATACGAGTTGTGCCTATCTACTTTATAAACACTTTCCAAATATGTTACGTTTTGTGTATGGCATAGGGAGCGACGCTTGATTCATATGCTTATGACGCGCGAATCATTATTAGAAAAGTAAAGAATGCAGTATTCTGTGCAATATTTATTTACATAATAATCAGTAAGGTCATTAAAGTTTCATCGAAGCTGTCCCCAGTTAACTGTATTATCATTCATATGTATTAAATGCGAATTCATTAATCATTGACAGGTAATCGTAACAAATGTTCCTTGTTTATTTATAAAACTATGTAATAGTCTAGGATTTTATTGTGATTCAAAAAGTGTTTGGGAGTTGTCTGCATTTGTGGACAAGAAGTAGTTTCATCAACGACACCAGCAACATTTCGTATGCCAACAATGGCTATGCAGAAGGTAAATTTCATTAACTGGCCGCAGTTAACAAAATAACAAGTATTATTACTTTACTAATCAATCATGTTGTTAGAAAATGTCTAAAGAACACACAATGTAGATAAATGTTTCGCAAACCATATTAATAAATTATGTACAGGATGTTCGCACGAAACACTTGTTTCCCAAGAGATCAAGAAAATGTATAAATCACATGAAAAGAAGAATAACGAATAATGCGTAGAGATCGTACTAGCTCAACATCCTGTATATGTAAAGATATATAAGAAAAATAGTGTTTAGAGCTCACGTTTTTTGCACATACTTACTTAAATCTATACTTGTTTTAGTTTTTGCAAAATTATATAACGGTGATAAGTTCTGCACATTATGCAAGTCAGTATTGTATGAAATTATTATTTTTTTCAAGATCACTAATAAGATATCGTCAAAGATTCTTAAACAGAATATCATGAAAAAAGATATTCCTGAATAAAGAATTATCATGATAATACAAGTTATATTCGTGTGTGACGTAGTGATTTAATTAGGATCTCTGACCGTGGGTACAAATTTACATAGGCACATCTCAAAGAAACTTAATCTGCTTCGAAGCTTTAAACACATATAACAGAGAATTTATCCGGTTGTATCTTTTTTTGCATATCGTTTCTCTTTACGACTTAGAGATTATAAGAGAGAAGAACACTACAAAGAGTTTTCTTACTTTTATATCACTCACACTTTTACTTTAGCTACTTTCATCTATATTGCTAGTAACCAGATAGAAAGTAGTAATAACACGTTCATTTGGCAAAAGTGTAGTAGAGACATAAAATCGTCACGAATAAATTTCCTGCTTCTTACTAACGCACATTTAAACGCATGGCTTTGGTATGAAATAATTGCCCATATTTATTACCGAATTTCCCTTGAAATACAGCAAAATTCAGTTTCAGTTTTATTGGCTCGAAAGCAAATTGCACTCGTTCAGTTTTCATTTGTAAAAGATGCGAATGCACCTGATGATAAGTATGGGCTTCTAAAGGAGACACGAATGTTACTACCTTCTCGTAATATACAGTGATAATCTTTTAGATGAGACGACAGGGTCAAGACGTGATGCAGGTGAATTTGGCGGGTATCAGGCGAGATATTGTTAATCTTGCTCACAACTATAGCAATGCTCAGGTAATTGAGTTGCATCGTTGCATTCCTATTTTCTACGACCGGTACATGTACTTACAATAAGAAACGCGTATTGCGTATAGAAAGCTGTACGCGAAGCCACTAGCAACGACCCTTGGGGTCCGAGCAGTACACTCATGGCAGAGATTGCTGACCTGACATACAATGTTGTGGCTTTTACTGAGATTATGCAAATGCTTTGGAAACGATTGAACGATCATGGAAAGAATTGGCGGCACGTGTTCAAAGCTTTAGTTCTCCTAGAGTATCTCATTAAAACCGGCACGGAGAAAGTTGCACAGCAATGTAAAGAGAATATTTTTGCCATCCAGACGTTGAAAGGTAAACGATTCGGTTTAACTGTGAGATAAAACTCGATATAAATTCGGTGTTACTTAATCAGATTTTCAATACATGGATGGGCCTAAGGACCAGGGCGTGAACGTGAGAGAAAAAGCAAAACAATTAGTGGCCTTATTAAAAGACGATGAGAGATTAAGGAACGAAAGAGCCAGAGCGCTGAAGGCGAAAGAACGATTTGCACAATCGGTCAGCGGATTTGGCAGCGATGGATTAGATACCATGTCACCAGTGAGCAGCGATGTAAGTATAAATTGCAAGCAAGTATAGAACACGCAAATGGTAACATTGAAAATATTTAGAAAAATGTTTCACGTAGTTCCAGGATTGGGACCCGTGTCGTCTAGGATCCTCTGAGACTACAGCTAGACGTACGAGTATATTCTTAATAATTGCGTTATGTTTTGTTTTGTTCTCTAACGTGTGTATACGTATATTGTCCTGTAGAATTAAAAATACTTCTAGTATTAATAAAAATTGCTATATATCTTAGCTGAATTAGAAGCTGCAAGGCCGCAGACGGTAGGAGAGGAAGAGCTTCAGCTACAATTAGCTCTAGCGATGTCGAGAGAAGAAGCCGAACAGGAAGAGCAGAGAAGACGCAGCGATGATGTCAGATTGCAATTAGCTCTTAGTCAAAGTCAACAAGATTTCAAGTTAGTAGAAATTATTCTAGATCTCCCTATTATTCACCTTCGGTTTTACTCGATGACCATATTAATTATAGAGCCCCACAGTCTGAGAAACAAAGTCATATGCTGGATCTGCTGGATGTAAATCTGGAAGAAGCGTGTGGGTACAATGTAAAAACTGACCCCTGGGGTATACCCATTACGCCGCCACCGCCTATACGACAGGTACGTAAAACTCCGTACTTTAAGTGTTCCAATTGCACGAAACATTGATTTTACGTTGCCCTTTGCATGTTACGCAACAATCTCAGTTTCCCCCTCTTACCTTCAAGGTATGTTTCATTGACAGAATAATCGAATCGAAAGACAATATTTAATCTGAAGTTATTGAATTTCATATTTTTCGAATTTGAGATTTATATATTATCTCATTACGCAGACTCAGAACGATCCATGGAGTGTTCCTACTACAAGCAGTACGTCTCCCGCATTAGATCCATGGACTCCTGTTCCATCTCAGAGACCAAGTAAGATTTATACGAAAGGAAACAAAGTACAGTCTTTAGTTCCACTATAATTGATTTTTAATTTCTCTTAAGCTGCTGCCGTCGATCCGTGGCGAGCACCCCCGTCATCGCCTGTGACGGTTACAACTGCCCCCGCGGCGGATCCTTGGTCACCGATACCCTCCACCACTACCACCGAAATTGATTCAAACAAAAAACAGGTAACAAATGTTATTCCTTCGACTATTTAATTTATTTTATCTAATTTTTTTTATCTTTTTTTTTATCTATTTTTATTATCTATTTTTTATTATTCTATTTAATCTATTTAATTACTTGACTCTAACAACTATCTTGAATATTTACTCTCGACGAATCGATTTAATCAACGTTTAATTGTATAGGCCGGTCGAGAAGCTGTGACGTCCGTCTCGCCCTCCTTTAACAATCCGTCATTAACACAGAACATCGGATTCGCGGCACAGTCGCCGCAGAACATAGGATTCAATTTGCCTACGACTTCGAGCGGTACATTCAATACAACTACCAACGGTTTCAATGGTACCGGGCCTAGTCTCAACGATTTCGCAGTTGGGAATCAAAACAATAGTTCCGCTGCCAGTCCACTGAGCGATTTAGATGAATTCGATGTGATCACTAACAGAAACAAGAATACATCTAATCTACAACCTGCAAACAACGGTATCTACTATCACGGCTATTGTTTACCCTGACGTAACGTTCGGCTCGAGTTAACGTCTTGCTTGTTCAATCTCGTCGCAGGAAGTGCGCTATCACATGATCCATTCGATTTGGGAAGTATAGCCGAAACTCTTCCTACGAGTACTGGAGCTGTTAAGAAAACGCCGCAATCGTTCCTTGGCGAGAACTCTGCTCTTGTTAATCTCGACAACCTCGTCAGCGCCAGTGCGATCAAGTCTACGACATCTACGCCAGCAGCAGGTAAAATTTTTAGAACTCTTCACGCTCTATACAAAATCGAAGAATATCATTATCGAGATACGAGTTCAAAATCTGTTATGTATGCAAAAAGCAATCTGAATCATTATATTTTATCTACAAAATAGCATTTCGTTGGAAGTAAATTCGTGAGTATTTATAAAACTGAAGAACGACATTGCATGGTTGCATGACCCGAATCGTCTTGTGTTCGACCAAATTTGCGTTTTGTCTGAATTTTCTTTACAGCGAAAGGCGGCGAGATAGAGCCTTAATTATATTTACGGTTGAAGTTGAACACGTTGCAAGTTATAATTTTTGATGCATCTGTAAATTTATACTGCATGCATCGCTGATAGAGCATACGCAACGGATATGTTAATTAGTAACGACGAGCAATGGATCGAATAAATGTTATCAATCGTTTTATAGCGATCATCTCATACTCGGCGAATCCATTTGCGACGGCAACAGCACCACCACCCCGTCCTTCGATCAATCAGATTCGACAAGATCCTTGGACAGCGAATACAACTACTACAGCGAATCCGTTCCTCTCGTAGCTTGATGATGATAATTGTTGAAGATGTCAGTCGAAAATCAAGAGCACTGTGGTTTAGAAAGTATTCGGGATTTTTAGCAGCAACCCTGTACGGTATAAGTTTCACGCTCTTAATGAAGTAGCTTCGTTCAGTAAATACAAGTGCAAGTAGATAACAAACAAGACCTGATGGAAGTGAAATATCTAATGCAAACGTTTTTGTCTAACTTGGTTTTAACTCGTCTTAAGTGCAAAGAGGAAGCTCGAATAAAAGTAACTAACAAACAGCTCGCTTACTCAGATCAAATCGATGGAGATTCTTATTGGGTGCAACTAAAATTTCTTTCTTTGTAACAGTTCAAGAGATCTATGAAATATTTCTATTCCCATTTACTATATAAATACTTGTGTCTTATCATTTTATTACTTGTATCCTATCGTGTACCAACGGTGAATGAGGAACTACCTAACACGAGAAGATAACACATATGCAATAAACGAAATACAAAATTTAAAAGATAGATCATATTTCAATTTCGAACGCTTAAGCGTTCCCAACGTATAATTCAATTTTATAAGAGTCCATTTGTAGTATACATTTAACGTGTTATCGACAAGATTGGGGGAATATCGAGTAAGATTTTCATTGTGCAACGTACCGTCACAACGGATTCTTTTGTTTTTGTATTTATACGTACGTTTTTAACGTGAGATTGCAATCATGGTTTACAGAAATATATTATATCGAACAGGGTTTTACGATTTACGTTATACGTTTAATGTGACGTGCATTGATTGTGGCTCGTAAAAATATTCGTGTAATAGCATGCTTTTTATAACTAATATTATCACGTCGCGAAAGGGAACGCGCGTGCTAGCGATGCGACGCGTCGTTTCGCTGATTATTTACACGTTCGACAACCTTGGGATTAAATGCGAACGAGGCAATTGTGCGATCACGCGACTGGCACGGCGAACGTATGTTCTAATGCTGTTGAGGCACACACGTGTGTGCGAGTCGAATTTATTTATAAAACATTACCCGTTGGGTTTCGGGGCAATTATCCAGGATACTTGCATAGGCTTCACGCACTGCAGAGAACCAAACACTGCTATAGGTATTAATATGCATTTTTCTGTAAGTGAAAGTACGGTGCATTCTACTATTTCACGGGAGCTCACCATCGGTTAACGATGGCCAATGTTGGTTTCTATGGATGTTTTAGAAATTTTTGAAAGCGCGGTACCTTTGTTCGTTCGACTGTCAGATTTAATGAACCAACATGATCTGGTAACGGAGGATAATGAGAAAGAAATACCTTAGCTTTCTTCGTATGCAAAACAAAAGAAAAAAACAATTTACAATCGTACCTTGATTTATATAAAGAAAAGTTATTGTAAATACGTTACAGCATATCTCGTTCCTCAATTGTCAAGTCTCTTTTCCTTTCTATACTCATTCAACGTGTAGAATATTCTAAATAAAACTACGAAAGTGTTTTTTAAACATATTAGTTATTTTCTATTTTTCGAAGGGAATTATTGCTGAGAGAGAGAGAGAGAGAGAGAGAGAGAGAGAGTTTATTGTTTCACATATTGTGAATATTTCCCGAATGTTTAAGGCTATCATTACATTTAACGTGGAAAGGAAAGCATGATTCGCATCGGGGATGATAGTCGGTAATAATCAACGCGTATTTATTAGTAAATTTTTTAAGAACCTACTTTACTGATAGTCTTAATATTCGACTCAGCATTTCCTTTTTGAAAAGTATCGATGCATTTTACAATTTTATACGAAAAGATCGTTCCGTACGTTCAGTGATTGGCAAAGGGGAACAATATATCTGTCTGCTTGTTCTAAGTAGATTAGAAATGAGTTGCACGGTTCAAATTTTGTTAAGTAAATGTTGCTTAAATAATTCCATTGTATTATTCTTCGTTAAATTAATAATTTCTGTTTCATTATGCATTTTCAACATACTTGCTTATATGATTAAAATTGTATATTTAATGCGTATTTATCCAGACGTTCGCGGGGCAATGAAGTTCAGATCGCACGATAAAATTCGAAGTTGTATGGGCTTTATCGATACGGTTATATTTATTAAAACTTTTTCCTTTTCATTCTACAACCGTATAGAATGTTTATTTTCTAGGTTTTTACGAAAGTATGCGTAACGCGGCACTGCTTCATTTTTCACGCGAACGACGGAGCACTATTTTAGTTCTTAGACTTGGTGTAAGCGCAGAGAAAATTTAAAGAACAATTATGAACGAAATTATATAATTTAGTAGATTATATTATTATTAATATTATTATTATTATACGAATAAATATAAAAAAATTTTTAATTTTTCTGATCAAACATTTAATTTGAACGGATCCCCTTACATACGTCTCTTAACTAATCGATTATATTAGACGCAGAAGCAGCTTGTATGATAATTTACGTGAACATAAATAAAAAAAAAGTACTTATACATGGGAATCATTTTATTTCATAAAGATGCTTCGGTCGAAGAACTTATTGTAACTGGGGGAAGAAAATATGAACGAACCTGACTGTGTAACTGTGCGATCTCAGGGTGTTCCCTCTCTAAGATTCTGAGTAGTTGCGCGAATTGAACTGTACCTGTAAACAGAAAGGTAATAAATTATATAGAAAAATGACTGACGATTCGGCAGCTATACCTTCCCTCCCCTCTGGGAATCCGTAATTTCTGATAACGTCCATTTGTATTTGAACAACAATAGGGAAGACGAACTGCATCATTTTTAGCATCTCATTCCCAGAGTTCTCCTTAGCTTCAGCGATCTTTTGAGTATTTTCAGGTGTATTTAATGATGTTAAAATGTCAGTTAAAACAGCTAGAAGAAATGGTTTATTTAATATCAAAGTAATAATACTTGGACGTTATACATTTCTGGCATGTACCTTTCGCAATTTCCGGGGTAAATACAAATTCACTGGTCATTGTACCGTTCGAAATACTGCTCGCAATGTAAATTCAGAGCTGCGTCTTTTAAAGAAACAGGTTACGAAAGTGCAATGTTCTTTCTGTAAATCTTCGTACAATTTACAAGATCATTTTACAGATGTATTGCACTTATTCTTTAACAATGAACATCCTTTCATTATTTAAATGCTTATTTTTACCACTATTCTGACAGTGGTCCGCGTCAAACGTGGAACAAATAAATAAACAATGCAAGATTGGTTCCAAGAGGACGCCACCTGGGGGGCCAAACCTACATGTATCGATAGATAGATAGATCATCTCGACGACGATGACGACGATGTCGCGAGCAGGGCGACGACGAACGTATCTGCGAGAAATTGGGTTACGAGATCAATGCGTAGCCCGTCGAGGAGATCGACGGTA
>SHCU01000236.1:22462-45565 GCA_004307685.1 Ceratina australensis | reverse complement strand
TGTTCGAATCGTTACAAATATTCCTCGCTGCGCCGCTCTTTCCGTTTTCTCGAGGTAAAGTTCATTTGAATAAAATCGCGACGGCTCGATTTTGAAACGCGTGGAACGATTTCGCCTTGGACGGTAGAAAAGAAACGTAGTAATTATCGTAAAAAGACGCCGCCTTCGTTCCGAATGAATCGCCGCGCGGCTGCGTTACGAGACGCTGGATTTCTCGTGCAAGCGTATATTCTAAGCTCGCATAGTTTGCGTGCATTATGCAACGAGGATACGATACATTTGTGGGTAAGTTGTATTGCGTCACCGTCGAAAGTTGTCAAACTCGTTGAACCGCTAAAATTAAACGGATTAAATGTCGAACAAATAGCCGTTAACGCGAGCAACGGCTGAACACTGATATTTCGCCGGTTAAACAGTTTCACGCGACGCGTAAAAGAATTCGCCAAAAATAAGGTACACGCGATTATCGTTGAGAAATAACAGGGACTCTAATCGACGTTGCGGCGTACTTAATATTCAACATGAACGAAGTCCGGGATTTTATTTCTTATTGAGTACACGTAAGAAGCAATCAAATTCAGCGGCTCGCGGTGAAACGCGAGGTATAAATAGAAGCTAAGCTTTTTATAGTACTACACCCACGTTGTGATTACAAAAGTGGCGTTCGAATATCTGTAATCGGCTAATTAAATCCAAGCGAAGTTACACTATAACGCTAACATTGTGGCCAATTAGATAAACAGTACGTGCATTGTGCCGAAGTTTCAGTGGCACGGAACGCGAATCGATATTTTGCAACAACTGCTAGGAATTGCGTTCACGGTGCAGCCGTTTATAAATTATACAACAGGAGTAACGAAATTATGTATTCCAGACTCGATTGGTTTGAGATGACGGAAGAAAAAACCGGATTGACGATTGTCATATCGCGCGCAAGACGATCCAAGGACGTACGCGCTAGATTCATCTAACGTGAAACAAGCAGCGAGCGTCTATTGTCTGCTCGTAAAATGTTAAAGAATCAATTAAAAACGAGTAGCAGGATTGTTGCAAAATGATTGAAAGATCTGTTCCCGGCTAGTTAACAGAATCACGTTCCAAGTACGTTGTAAGCTGGGTAGAGGACATTTCAGTTGAGAGGACAGAAACAGGTTCACATTGACTGCGTTTGTAGTTTCGAGTTACTCGAATCCAAGAGCCTTTGAAGTAAAGTATGTAACTTGATTAATGAGAACGAGGCGAGCGTTGCATCTTTGTTCCACCCGGCGTGGAACTGAAACCTCGGAGGGAATCATTGGAACTTGGTTCGGCGTGTAGGCACGGAGGAGGCCTCCAAGGCCCGTAGGAATCAATTTTCCTTCCAGGCGAATGCAACCATTGTGTTTGCATCGTACGTAACCCTTTTTACGCCATAGTGAGAATTACTCGGGCCACGATTATATTACCAGATCGTGCGATAAGCCTCGGTTGTTCACGTATTCACCAGGATTATTTTCTGTTAGTTTAGGAGACTATCTGTAAAACGTTCGATTGCATACAGAAATCGTTACATAAACCGCCGTTGAAACCAACGTTGGAACTAATAAAACGTTATACTTTTTCCTACTTCCTTCGAGTTTCCTGATTTTCAACTTTTACTTTGTTATCGCCCTACACCTCCTTACGTCATTTGCTCCTAATTAGATTCAAATGAAACGGCGAGTTCTGGTCCGGTTCTGAGCGGCCTTTGACACCTCTCAACAGATAGAAGATACAGTATCAAATTAGGATGAGAGATATCTTAACACTAAACCTACCGTCAGATTTCACAGACAAGTATACTATATTCACATTCTTTACATTTGAATGCTATTCAATATTGGCATTGATATTTTAGTTCGACATCAAATTAAGTTATAGTTACAATTTTAGCAACATGATAAAACCATTTGTGCTTTATTTTTATCGACGAATTTAAGAAGGGTCATTTGACCCTGGTAGGTTTAGTGTTAATCAGTTAATAATCAACGTTAAGGATCGATAACAAAAAATGAGTAATATGATATAACGAGGCTGAGTACAGGGGCAAAAGAACTAAAGCGGACATTTGCAACGGGACCGCGATGTAACTCGGTCTAATAGCTTCCTGATTATTTCGTGAGCCGCTCAGCTGATTTCATCTCCCTCCTGCTGCGACCGCTTCGTCCCTTGTTACCATCGATACGATGAATTATTTCTCATGAACTACGAGTTCTGTCCTCTTTACCGAATCCGTCCTACATAACAAGCATCACGTTACTTAGCAAAAAATACATTACATCTATCATCAACGATATAACAAATGAATTATTATCTGTGATAATGATTAATCTTTAGCCTGTATACTGTTAATTCGACAGGTGACGAAACTACCCTTAAGAATAAACCTCTCGTCCGAGAGCCAGCTTGGACATGTAACGCAACGAGGGCATTGACGCCGTGCAAAGTGCACGCCACATGTTGTTATGGAAACGCTGTCCATCACAAAGTTACTTATTTTCAATCGGTTCAAAGATTCAAAAAATTGCATATAAAAACGAATCACCGTTTTCTTGAAGATTCGAATCAGAGTTCGAGGAATTTATAGAAGAGTGTAACACTCCAAGTTTAAAATGCACCTAAAGGCCGTGCGACTTAGGTAGCGATCGAAAAACCAGTGGAATAATTTAAAAGGATGTATCAGGTGGTAGGCGTACATGATTCTACGATATTTTATTCACGGAGCTATCGTGTTACACCAGGAACATGTAATTACGCATTGAGAAACGGTAAATTCTTGTATAAATACGATAATCGAAAAGTAGATTATGTTTTTTATCAAAAAGCAAACATCGAAAAGTAGGAAGCGCGAGGAAGAAGGGATAGGGGAAATTTGAACGAATGAAAACAAGCAGATTGTGGTCTTAACTAGGTACATTTGATCGCGTTTAGCTGTGAAATTCATATGCTATCAATCGAAATGAATCAATCGTCAGGTTTTCGATAACATACTTGATCTATTTACACGGTTACACCTGTCCTATATTCACGTTCAAACGTACTCGAGGAATTATGTACGTTTACACACACGTGCACGGTGTATAAAACGTAACGGAGCACATCAAACGAACGCGAAAAACATATATGAACAGCATCGGAAAATGGTAAACAAGATTTCATCGTCTGAATCATCGGGTCCGTCACGGGAGACCACGCTACGAACGAAATTTTTCCGCTGGACAAGAGAGCAAACGAAAAATCCTTTAACGGGAGATAGAAAAAAAAAGAAGAAGAGGAGAAGAAGGAACAGATGACTTACGTTTACAGGCACACCGCACCTAGAGATTCACTCCGGCTGAAAAATTCCACGACGCACAGGGTTAATAAGAACGATGCACTTCACACTGCTAGTCACTGGTTATCATCCTCGTGGGAGTAGGAAAGGACGGATTGTAATAATTTTACCAGCGTCATTCGTGCGGGCACGAATTTCTGTAAAGACTGAGCACAAGCAGATCGGGGATACGTTGTCGCACGATGCTGTTTGCCGCGCATCTACCAGGTATCTGTCGCGGTTCTTCCCCCACCAGCGGTAAGGGGTTCGGTGCGATAGGAGGATCCGTTGGCCAATCACGGGTCGACAGAGGGAAAATTAAATATTTGAAATTCTCGCGGGAAAAATTGTCGACAGGATAAGAGTTGTTGCTCTATTATTAATAATTCTTGTCTATAGTTTATAGTTTCAACAATCGTGGTTCCGCTGTGATAACGTGATTTCGTTCAAACATAATTTGAATTTATTTTATTGGTTTACAATAAAAATGCGATTTATTATTAATAGTACGCAGAATCGGTAAATTAATATGAATAATCAGAATTTGAAAATCTCATTTATTTGACAGCTTAGATATCATCGATGAGATGTTCGAAACTTACCTAAAAGTTTGTACAGATTTTAATAGGAATATGAAATCGAAATTATACTTAATAAGGATTTGAAATATTTCAAATTATTACACATAAAGCGAACACTTATCGTGTTAACACGCTCAACGTTCCGTTCATTGAGACAACTGAACGAAATGAAAAATAAAATATAAAAAAATTGATGAACATCAAAAAATTAACTTTCTTTCTGTAAGGTCGATGTCATCTGCGATACAGACTTCACTTCCTAGGATAATATATATTTTTATCTAACTAACTGTGGCACTGAGGAGAAATACGATTATCCTTCAAATCTTCTTCTTGGACGACACCGCGTTCACTCGTATCGTTTTCATAAACAGTTGTCAATTCACCGTTGTGAGCGGACTTGAAACGTTTCGCCGGTTGTTCCAATTCTCTCTCCGTGCTCTCCTCTTCCTGCAGCGCGTACTTTTTGCTGAGCGATTTGCCAAGAGGTTTTATGATCACGGGAAATTTGCGAATTGTTAAATCCTTCAAGTCGTAAATGAAATCCTTGTTCAAGGGTTTCATTTTCTTACGAATAGGACGCTGCGGTTTCGAGCTGTCTTGCACAGAATCGATCTCCTTCGGACTCTTCTCCTTCGACTGTGCATCGTCCTCCTTATTCTGCTGCGTCTTCTGTGCTTCCGTTTGTTCCATAGAGTCAACCTCGGGAGGCCCGAAGATAACTTGCATCACCATCTTTTTAACTTCAGGATCTAATCCCATTTTCATACCGTTCTCTGAACACTCTTCGGTTTCATCGTTTACCTGAACCGATTCCTCCTCACTCGATTTTTCATCGTGTACAGTCGATTCTGCTTCGGTTGACTCCTCCAGAATTTGAACTTCCGGTTCCGCGTGATCCTCAGGAATATTGACTTCGACGACCTCCGGAATATCGACTTCCTCGATCTCCTCGTCTGAATTCGTCCTACTAGCATTTTGCTCGCACGCGGGTATTAGCTGATCCTCGGTGATCTGCGCAATCATATCTTCTATAACGAGGCGATTGTTTTGAGCATTATGTACCTTATTGCAATGCGCTACACAGTCACATTTCGCGAAACATTTGTAGTCGCAGAGTTTGCATCCGTAACGACTCCAACCAATATGATTAGCAGCGTGTTTTCTTACACTATTTACCGAGCTAAATTTTTGCTTGCACGGAAGGCACTGTAGCTTTTCAAAGTTCACTATCGAAAGTAATTTCTTTTCCATCGCTTGCGAGTAATCCAACGGCTCAGTTCTTATACTCTGCTCGTGGTTCACTTTCTCGTTTCCTAAAATAAGATTCACGTTTTATTATCCAAATACAAAACCGAAGGGTAAATGTTCACATGAAATTCTGCTCACCTTTGTAAGTTTCATTGACCACTCTCCTTGCACTGTTCTTATTTTTTCGCTTTTTACTTCCCACATTAGTTTTACGTTTATTTATATTAATGTACACGATCTCTAAAGAATTAGACGTATCATTTATAGGCAAAACGAGATCCCCCATAGTTACTGGTGTTCCGTTCGTGAGATTTGTTGAAACATCTCCGTTCGGCTTGCTTTGTGGAATTACATTCTCATTATTTAATCTTTGCCACTCATCTTTGCTCAAGCTGGCGACTGTTTCCACGCAAGGAGACATCCCGTTGCTATTATCGGGCTCGACAGAAGCGGGAGAGGTTCGAACATCAATGTTATTTTGGTCTTCCCAGTTGTTAGCCAACGTATTTCCATTTTGAACAGAATCTGACGGAGCTTTATTTATCTTCTTGCTTTTGATGGATCCTTCGAACGCAACAATACGCATCTGGCAATGTTGCAAATGCGACAACAAAGCCACTCTCCTGTCAAACCTCTTCCCACACCCTCCGCATCTTTGCAGCTCCGTATCAGATTCCAGATGGTCCATCCATTCCTAATTAAATACTGTTTTAAACAAACTGAATTTCATGGAAATGAGAAGAAATAAAGTAACTAGGAATACCTGCGTCTCATTAATTCTATCGTTCACGCTACTCGTTACAGTTTTGCTAACGCTTTCCTTTCGGACATTCACAGTGGTCGAGGCATCCTTAATGAATGCACCCTGCTGAATTTGTGATCTCAATTTACGCACTTGTTCGTTCGTTTTTTTATGAACTGTAATTAATATACAAAAGTCCAATAAGAGACATATCATACTAATTTATTATTGCATTATTAAGAAATTACCTTTATAAAGATGTCTATAAGCACTCCAGGTGTTTGCGAATACGACAGGGCAACAAGGGCAAGGATAGCACAATCTGTGAGAGGTATGCACCGTTCTTGTATGAACAGCCAGTGTTTTTTTCGTCGAGAATTTCTCGTAGCCTAAACGAGCACATGTACCAAGTTAGCACAGGAAATAAATCATAATAATAATAAGTAAATGTGTACATACATAAAGGACAAATATGTTCATTCTCTCTGGTATTGTCTGTCTTATTCAGACTACTCTTATCATTAACTTCAGCTATGTTATTATTTAACTGTTGATTGCACTGTACATTTTTTGACTCCAATTTCACAGCCTGCTGTTCAGTATCCTTTAACTCTATTCCCTAAACATTGAGGATTCACACATTAAAGAATGTTCTGCTGCTCAGTTACTTACTCGATTATTCACCTCTACTTCTGACGACTCTTGAACCAAACTTTTTGATTCAGTTGTTCCATTAGCTGCCGGATCAGACTGCATGCTATCCACAGAAGATTGTTCATTATCCAATTCTAACTTCACTTCTCGTTTTATCTGCAACATGTTGACAATTGCCGTAAGATCCTTCTTTTCTTTCGGCTTGTTGGTTTGGCTTCTTAAAATCCTGTCATTCCCACTAGGTTCCTCAAGCACTTTCTCTGGAGTTTGAGCGTTTAGTTTACTTATACGAATCTGCAACATAAATCCTTCTTATTAATTCTACGGTTGATTAGTCAAATGCAATTTGCACGGAAATATAATGAAGTAGACTTACTGTGTCGTAATCTTTAGAACGGGTTATATCAAATTTCTCTTTACAATAGACACGTTTGTGGGAAATTAAATTCATCAGGCTTCTAAATATGCTCCTGCATATACGACATTCGTACATCAGGTCGCATTCATATGACAAAATAGCTTTAACTTCGTCGCTGCCATTCTCTAGGAGTTTGGTCACACGATACAAGGTTGAGATGCTTGTGTCTATGGGCGGTCTCAGCTGCGACAAATCCGGTACAGCCTCTACAGGAGAGAACTTAACTTTACCAAATTTCCCATTTGGCTTTTTAGCTTTTGTCTTCGCTTTCATCGACTTCATCTTCCAGGCGCTCCACTATGTTATCTCATAACATCTGCAACGATTAATACATTAAGCGGAAATTAAACAACCTGCGAAATATTAATGACCAGAAAGTCGTGTAAAACTCGTGTATATTACAATAACAAGAAATTGTAAAAATAATGTTTTGGGAAGAAATCAAGACTGGAGATAAATATAATCGGTGAACTCTTGCGATTAATTAAGAAATAAACTGGCTCCGTGTAAGAGGGATGTGTCTTAAAGACGATAAATATACTTTTCGATCGATGGTACGTCCCGGGGTTCAATAAATGTTACAGATTTAAATGCGAGTCGGAGAAAAGCGTACGACAGAGGTGCACGGTCTCTCCCGCATTTCATTACGTAAAAATTCGCTTCCGCCGATCAAGTATTGGACGTATGAATAAATGAAAGTACCAAGAATCGAGGAGACGTGACAGAAGCTCGTTATCTCACAGGAAATTCACGTTATTTAACTGTTCTCAAACGAGACGGATTCCCGATTTCGATCGAGCTACGACCTCCATTTTTTCCGTGTCTCTCGCACACAGTTTCTTGGCCCTACCACCACTTCAATGAAACGGAACCGCACACAGGCAGCACCTTCAGATCGTGGGTATAAACATTTTTATTTATCATTCGGGTTTTCTCGCACGCACAGCATTCTGAAGCGGTAAATCGGTTGGTCCGATGATAAACGCGAATAGCTTTGTCAATTGATGTAATAAAAAACAAGTTATGAATCTCCGTATGCATTTTATTTAAGTCTACTGCCTGAGGTTATACCGCATGGATCTAAACTACATACCATTCTAATTTCTTCGTAATACACTCTCTCTTATTTTGTTTAACAGGAAATTAACGATAAGGAACTAAGTTCTAATTGCCAAGCCTAGAGCAGAGTCGTACGAGCATGTCGTAGGGGACATGTACACGTAAATCATGAAATATACATCTCTAAACAAAATTACAGATAAATAGAGTCTATTCTTATGGAGTGAAGGGTGGCCAAGGGTGGTAACGTGCTGTATTTTCTGATCTGTTACTCTCTTTGTATCCAACAGCTCACAGATAGCGAGAGACGTACTGCTGAGTAGCTTGATAACTCTGTACTGCTGCCGTTTCAATTACATGTATGAAAACAAGTTTTATTTTCCTCATTGATCACCCTTACGTCCCGTATTTCTCTTAAGATAATTAAGAATTCACGTTGTTAAGAGATTCATACTATCAGCTAACAGATTTACGTGTTTCTCGTTCAGCGAAGCAGGTTTCATTACTCACAGATTCAATTACAAGCGAATGAAACTTATCCCGAGTAAATCGTATATATACGCGTAGTACGAATAAAGAGATGTATCTGAATTAATGTATTTATAATCGAAAGGGTTAAGACTGGTGCGTGTTACTGGGCTGTCAGGCGTGCGCCATAATTTGACATCGTTCCACGGGAGATCATTCGAAAGATTCTATTCCACAGATTTCTCGGGCGACACACGTAAACACGGAGAGGACGGAACCGTGCAGGAATGAATCGTATTTGATCGCAATCACTCTCTCGAATAATACATAGTTACGAAGAGAAAATGGTGTTGAATGATTGCCCGGACTCGGAAGTAATTGGTTGCGGGTTCAGCGCTTTCAAAGAAATCGAGGAAGTCACCTCGTTGATTGGTGAACTGAAGAAAAGTGATCTCTCGTCGAGCCTCATCGAGAAGAATCGAGACCGATTCAATTTCATTCTATCGCAATACCAGGATCAGAGACAGTTACTGGATCCTTATTTGGACGGTATCCTACAACCTCTGATCAGTATCTGCAGGGATGAGGGCTCCACAGAAAGTATGCGGCACAATGCCTTCAAATACATCTTTTTCGTCATGTCGGTTAAAACGTACAAAAATATTGTCACGTATCTTCCGCACGAGGTACGTACACACCCTTGTTTCACGAAGCGTTCGATACCAAGATCTAAACATGTTTATACCGCATAGGTGACAGATCTCTTACCTGTCCTACGAATGTTGGAGAAACAAGACCCAAATGACGTGGAGACATGGGAAACCCGATACGTGCTACTAATTTGGCTCTCGATAATCTCAAAGATACCCTTCCCACTTTCACGGTTAGAGGTGTCGGACATAAACGTGGAACAGTCGATCATAGGCAGGATTTTAAAGATATGCAAACTGTATTGCTTGACAACGGATGCTTGCGCGGTGGCTGCCGTCTTTTTAATTGCCAGTTTCCTCACACGGTCAGACGTTAAGAAATTGTATTTGGAAGAAACGATAAAGTGGAGTTTGCGATGCGCAGAGGACGACCCTTTCCGGCACGGTCCCTTGGCAGTCATAGCAGCGATTTTGAAGCACAGCGCAAGGGAGGACGTCAAGCCGTACACGCAGATGATATTAGATAAAATTCTGCAGCTCCATCTAAATGAAAATCCTGCTGATCTTGTTCGGAAGTACGGTATTAAAGTCGTACAAAGAATTGGGCTGGTGTTACTAGGAACGAAGCTGGCTTCGTGGAGGTACCAAAGAGTTAGCAGACCTATTTGCCTAGCAGCGTCCAACATCAAGAGTATGGACGTTAATAACGTGCAACAAGTACTGGAAGATGTTAAAACTGAGATCCCACTGAATCATGAGGATCAGGATATCCCACCGGCGATAGAGGACATAATAGAACAGCTGATACAAGGACTCAGAGATAAAGCGATTACGATACGATGGTCCGCTGCGAAAGGAATCGGTAGGATAACCGCGAGATTACCGATGGATCTAGCGGACGACGTCTTAGGGTTCGTGCTGAACGTATTTTCCGGCAGAGAATCGGATTCCGCTTGGCACGGCGGTTGCTTGGCATTGGCGGAACTGGGGAGACGCGGACTCCTTTTACCTCACCGGTTGAACGACGTGATACCAGTCGTTCTTCAAGCTTTAGTATTCGATGAGCCGAGAGCTTACGGGTCGATCGGTTGCTTGATCAGAGATGCCGCTTGTTACATTTGCTGGTCTTTCCCTCGAGCGTACGACCCTGACATAATTCAACCTTACGTTCAGAAAATAGCAGCGACGTTACTGGTCGTCACCTGCTTTGACAGGGAAATAAATTGTAGAAGAGCTGCTTCCGCGGCGTTCCAGGAAAACGTGGGGAGGCAAGGAAACTTTCCTCACGGTATAGAGATACTCACGATCGCCGATTACTTTGAAGTCGGCGTTAGAAATAACGCGTACTTGAAGATCAGCTCGCAAATTGCCCAGTACGAGGAGTACACGAAGCCCTTGATCGATCATCTGACCGCGATGAAAGTTACGCACTGGGATACAGCGATCAGGGAATTATCAGCCAAAGCTCTTTTCAATTTGACTCCGATCGATCCGATTTATATCACCGATACAGTTCTACCCAAACTGTTGGACATGCTGGATTCCATTGACTTAAATGTTAGACACGGCTCGGTATTAGCTATCGCGGAAATTCTCGAAGCATTGTGCAACTGTTGTAACCAGAAAATCGAGGATGTAATCGGACCGACGGCTGTAGAACGCGTGAAAAATATCGTCAGCACGTTCAGGAAAAGAGGACAATACAAAGGTTTAGGAGGTGAACTGATGAAACAAGCGTGCGCCGTTTTGATAAAAAAGTGTTCCATCGTTCACTTTCCGATTTCTTCAGAAATAATTGGTACGTTGCTTCAATCATGAACATTATCATAATTCTGATACTGATTGAATGTTTCAGGCGACTGGCAAACTCTCCTGGAGGAATGTTTAGGCCACGAAGTTTCTGCGGTTAAAATGAAAGCGGCCGAAGCGCACACAGAATTTTTCCGCAAGTATTACGCGGACATGGACAATTTAGAACGGAACGTCGTTATCAATCGTTACCTAAACAACTTGCAATCGAACAATCAGCTTATCCGAATAGGTTTCACACAAGCCATAGGCTACTTCCCTCTGTTCATAATTTGTGAAAGAGTGAAGGATATAATAGAAGCACTTATTAAATGTACACAGATATCGGAAAGTACATTAAAATGGGCGGAGAGTAGGAAAGAAGCTATCCTTGCATTGATCAAGATTTGTCAAACGTTAGGCTCGAAAGAAGCGGACAAATGGAGTGTATATGTCCGTGATTTGTACGATTGTTATTTACAAGCTCTGAAAGAGTACACTATAGACAGTCGTGGAGATATTGGAGCCTGGGTTAGAGAAGCAGCGATGACCGGTTTACACATGCTAACAAACTTGGTGTTGCAAGCAAAATTATTATCCGTGTTGGACGAAGAGCTGATGGCAAATATGATCGGAGGAATCGCGCAGCAAGCCGTTGAGAGGATCGATGGGATTCGAGCACAAGCGGGAGCCGTGTTCAGCGCTCTTATCCACAGCGATCCTCCATTCCCAAACATTCCATACCATGCTGAATTAAAAAGTATTTTTCCTTACGACGAGTGCAAACAGAATATAGAATGGCGAATGGAGTCTGCCACTTTTCCACGATTCGTTCGGATGTTATCTTACCCTCCTTACACGATGAATCTCTTGCGAGGGATTATATTTAGCGTTGGTGGCTTGAGCGAATCTTTGGTTTGTACCTCTTGACTTCATGATTTAATAATGAACAGTTAATTATATGTTATTTCCTTCAGGTTAAGTACTCCAGTGTATCATTGTTCTCTTACTTGCAAGAGATAGATGAAGAAGGTCTACGAAGCCTTTGCCACAAGATTTTAAACATCTTCGAAGAGAATCATAAGAACGAAAGAATGATCACCTCGATCCTAGCTTTCCTCGATCGTTTACTCAGTTCAGGTTGTATTCAAGTAGTCCTCGACGATTCGCAGAACGGAATCGCGGAACAGATTCTAATCCTACTTAAACGGGAGATACACAACACGGGTAACACTAAGTTGTTAATTAGCAGTATGAACGTGTTTTGTCAACTCTTACAGGTATTTATATCTCTGACACTCGATGAGAATAATAATAGACGACTTTAATTAATAATGACAATTAATTTAGATACATGGGCCAGTTGCGAAAAGAGCGTTCTGTCAATTGAGCATTTTCCTCTGCCACAAATTCAAATGTATACGAAAAGTGGCGGCGACGAAGACGTACGAGGCCTTGACGCTCTACGGAGAGGAAATGGACATACCAGAACAGGATTTGATGAAAATATTGATGGTATTAAATGAAACTGACTGGGAACAATCTGTATCTGAACTGAGACCAACGAGAAATCATCTCTGCGATTTAATGAAAGTTTCTGCTCCCGTTTTGCAAAATAAACTTGCGAATTGAACTCGTTTCCACGTGGTGACTTTAATCGAAATAAATTGGTAAGTTCAATTTATGTACAATGTTTTAATTGTAGAAAATACTTACGTGATTAACATTCGTCCTTATCGTACAATTTATTTTTGTTACTTTCAAAACTGTCTAAATCAATTGTCAGATTATTCCGTAAGTGGTGAGTTAATATTTTCGCGCCGCACTTTTCCAAAATCCATTGCTGCGTCCACCAATTAGAATCGTCGACTTCATTTGTCAATGGACTTTCTGGCAGTGGACAATTGTAATGCTTCTTGTCGACAACTTTCATTGACTCCATTAACTGTACGTGTTCACAAACGAAGCATTCGAATTCTTCGACATAATTGACAAATTCATTAGAAGACCATCGCTTCCTTTTATCTAACGCTTTTCTTAATCTTTCATTATCTATTTCATAATTATCGATTAATTTGTGCAATAAATATTTATCGTATTCAACTTCATTGTCAGAAAGATGTTGTAAAAATTTGGCCAGGCTCATCGGATCTTTGAAATCATGCACTGAAATAGCAGATCCATTATCAGGAAGCCAGTCCTAAAAAGAGATATATGTATATGTGTTTTTGTTTATATGATTCAAATGATTAAATTAAAAAATGTATCATAGATTTTAATACCTTGAATGTTGGTGATCCATAATATACAGGTACAGATCCAACGATAAGAGGTCTCCACAATTTTTCAGTAATATAATCGTCACAGACTGCGTTTTCAAAAGCTATTGTAAATTTGTAATTGGCGATAAAAGAAAGAAAATCTTCACTGTTGAGTACCTCAAGGTAATTCTCTTTCAGCCTAAATTATAATTATGTATTACACGTAGAACTAGAGCGTCGATAAATATCACCTAAATGTTTCACCTTTTATCAAATTGAGCATTGTTTAAACATATCCCGTACGAGTCGACCCTTATGTGCTTCATTAATTCAGCTACATAGACATCTCGATTGCTTGCAGTATTACAATCAGATTGTATGTAGAGCAACGGTGCCAAATTTTTTTCACGCATTAATCTATCCTTCTCCTTTGTTGGCACAAAATATTTTCTGTCTAAACGAGTGTACAGTGATGCAAAACGTAAAATAGAGATTTGTTACAATTAACAATCGAAGAACAATGTTTCACCTAACAATTCCCTGATTCCAGGTAAATCCACGAGAGTAAGAGGTACGTCGCTAAATCTGCTAAATGTCGAAGAGTATTTAAAAAGATTCAGAGCTTCGTCGTGAACCAAGATTGGATTATTCCTTGGCGATTCCTCGTGAAACAAACCCCACGGAACTTTGTCAGATTTCCAGCTTGGTAAATCGCCTACTTGAAAATTGCTACCATAGAAGAGAATACTCTGAAAACGAAAATAATGCACGTTCGTAATGATAATTCCACATAGTTAAGAATGAGGCATGAACACGTTACATGTTTTTAATACTTGAATGTTTATATCGATCGATTTAACAAACGTTGATCAATTAATTAATTTCGCAATAAGAATACGGCCAATTTGTACTCAATAAAAGTAACATTACTTTATAAACAGAATGCATTCTGATTTCTAATTCGTTCAATTAAATATACCAAATTTCATACTTTACTTTAATCTGTTTATGATACTGATAAGACCTGTTGCTTGTAAAGTAACATTGATAACTCCCGCAATCCCTTGAAATTCCATCGGTCCCAAAAGGAGTCCACCATAAGATTATGGGTACTCCTAAAAAGAATATAAAAAAAGCATACAAAAATATTCGATCTTTAGGTGTTCGTTCCATACAAGCAGAAATGTTTAATTGAAACGCAGTGCATATACCTGAACGATATAACGTGCTGTTATTTTGAACTAGAAACACCTATTGATAACATCAGCAGTTTTAATTTAATCATTTCAGAAGACAAGATAAAATGTAAGTTGAATTACTACAACTAAGGAGGTATATGAGTAGCGTTATAAAGTGTACCTGATAGATTATAATACTGAAAGTTATGGTAACGATCGTTGCGAATGTAAGATACAATTTCCGATGAAGGGAAACCATTTTCGCTCGAAAGAATTTTATTGCTAATCTCTGAGGGTGAGTGGCGCGTAGGACTGACTCGTCGACACGTCGTAGATCATACAGTAGATATATTTGAGCGATATGCGAATGAAACGTTTATACGCATGGGCTGTGAGCATTATAATATTCGCGAATAATTGTGCATGTTTGCAAACACGTAAAACTTTGGAGGCGCAGGATTTTTAAAGGCAACTCGGTCATGGTTACGATCACGGCTGCGATCAGGATAACGATCACAGTTACGGTTTCAGTCACGCTCCTAACTCCTCTTTGACGGTCAACGAACTTTAGGTATCTTCTCCTTCTTTATTTATTCTTCCTTTCTCTTCAACAGTTACAGTTCCCTCGACGACATTGCTAAACGCATCTAGGTTATCGCAAAACGAATTCTGCGACCAATGAAACACTTTTATATGCAACCTAGAGAAGCCTGCACTTATTACAGGCCATCATCCGGGCTTATCAACCGTTCCGTTAACAATGCGTATTTAATCGTTACAATAGGCCCTGGATCCTGATTTCCAATTCAATTGGATTGACCGAAAGAAATTTAGAGTTGTTCTGCGTCCGCGATTTACGAATTAAATCAGTGTAAACCTCGTTAGATACGCTTTGAAGTTTCGTGTATCCTGAATCAAGTCAGAGTTAGTTTTGTAACTGTCGATTAATACATATACACAGGCTTATGAAACAGTTTGCTTTTCTCCATGATAGCATTGTAAGCAAATAAAATTCAATGTGTATCACATTACGAAAGTCTACAGGATTAACAATTATATTCGAAAATGAATATCAAAGTGTTTCGATTATTCAGCAAAGTACTCTTCTGGGAATTGCCAAATTATGTACTGCACACGCAATTAAAAAGACAAATGCAGAGCATATAGAAACCGTGTGTCTCGTACCTGAAACGAATTAAACGGACCGTTAACCAAAACTGAAATCTTAAATTGCTTTCGGAAATGATAATTATTGCAGAAAGTCTATATCGCAACATAAATAGGACGGAGTAACTGTATATCACTTAACTGTAAATTGTCTAACGAATTAAGATCGAACCACTAATTACACGTGTAAAGCTGTTCTGATACATAACGAAGGGCACGATTTATTATCCGCCTGCAGATTTTTATGGGTAATCAAATACCTCCAAGAAATAATTGAATAATAAAATTAACAGTTAATATTAGATTGATTTCTACATTTTTTGCACGGTGAGTGCTGAAAGCTCACAGCACGCTTGTACGAATGCATAAAAATCCGCAGTACTTACAATTAAGTTGTTACAATGTAATTACAAGACTACTTAACGCTTATCAATCTTCAATTTAAATAAATATCAAGATAATGTACATCAGACATGGGCTTGATGCAGTTGAACTATTCTAATGAGATACACGTTTTTAATCAAGCGTCTGTATGTACGTGAGAGTTCCATGTGAAAGAAATGGATAAAATTAGCGTAGACGAGTGGGATGTTATTGGGAAAACGGTGATCACAAAAATAGGGTCGTCGATCTGTGGTTCACGGTCCTCTGGAAAGTCGACAGTTCCATGCATGCTCTAAACCCCACCATTCCCTCGTTCTATATCCTCTAGTTCACGGCCCCCTTATTAAAACCACGCACGCGCGATGCTCTCGCCAATTTACAGGGACGTACAAATCACAAAATCCATACCAATCGTACGTCGTATTTCTATTCGAAATTACTTTTATCATTGCGACAATCGAATCGTTGATATTACATTTCAATTCGTAGGCGTCGATCCACGCTTTCGATTCGTTCCCCTAACGGAAAGATGGCGACGATAAAATGTAGAACGATGTTGCGACTACGATGCGCGTTGTGTACGTCACTGAATTTCACGGTTCAATCGGATATTGCGCCTGCGTTAAAAGTCCTGAGGGATCCTTAACACAAACGGAGGAGAACACAACCGAGTCAAGTCAGTCGGCGAGTATCTTTATTGTGACGACTATAATTCGTCGTTTGTGACTCGTTCCTGCTTGCTTCGCGTATTATTCCCGGCCTGTTTTTAGTGTTCCCGCGATACCAGCACGCAGGCATCCAGCTTTATCCGGTAAGCGCGTAGATCTACTTGGTAACAAGTGCATAACGCTTTCTTAAGAATTTACCCATTGTATTGTCTCCGATTGTCTCCGCGCAGCGACTCAAATATATTTGCGTACACCGAATCACTGCGTCACGTTCGTATGGAATATGTAATAGAAACGTATAAGTATCCTTCCTGCTTAGCGTTACTACGTCAGCTAATCGTAAAACATCGTAATTTACGCTTGACGATCTTGTTCTTAACATACACTCTTACCCTGTTCAATTCGATTATTTAAATCAGAGTAGAAGTGATTTTTAATAAATACGTTTCGTTCGTTTTTTTTATTTATTCCCTGTGGTTTCCAAAAGGGTTTGTACAATCGTTTTAAACTCTTTCTGTCACATTGATTCTGCCAATTGGTTTTGCTCTCTTGATTTAAATGTATGTACTTCTGTCGAACCGAACGACTCAGGTTTTACATACTCGCTCTCCCGGCGTGTCGTGCTATTGATTCCACATTACAGATTACTTAAAACCGATTTCAACATCAAACAATTCTGTACTTCTTCTAAATACCGAAAAAATAATAAATCGTTCGAATAAAATTCATATTTAACACACAGGATTTCGTATGTATACATTTATTTTGATAATCTTCACAATTAGAGTGTAAAACGTTTAATGAAATTTTCATTTAATCTCCAATTGTATTTATGATTGATTGAAATTACTCGATGGTTAATTATTGTTCGAGATTTAATATGATGATGCATTTGAAAAAATTTATACGTAGATTAACGAAATCGAATTTACGTAAAACAATTGTATTAATTTTCCACTGAAAGCATTTAGGTGATTCAGTTTTATTGGTGAATTTTAATATTTATTTAATGCGAAGGAACGTGAATTAAATTGGATATTAGAGTTCATAAAGAATTGTGGTCGTCGATTGTAAAGACGAAAGTAAATTAGGTAGCAGTGTTTGTTTGTGGACGTTGATAAAGGACGAAACAGAAATATTAACACTTTCCTGGTGTGGTAGTTGGCCCCACCCAGGCGGAAACCACGTAGAAATGACTCACCAAGTTGAGGGTTGAAAATAAAATGTCCGTTGGAAGAAAAAATATTTCGGGACGAAAACATTTAGTTACAGACTCACCGATCGTTGTAAATTATTTTTTCAATACTAAAAAATTTCATATTTGCATAAAAGAATTTGTCTATGCACCTGCTCGAGAGATAAAGAATAATTAGATTCCTCTTGAGAATAACGTGAAACCGCGTGTAATTTATTGCTGAGAAATATAATGTATTCGAGTAAAGTGAGAAGTGGCTTACACACGTTCCCCTTTAGTTGCAGAAGAAATTCGAACGGTTTTCGCGACACGTGTAACCAGATAGAATCCGATTGGTATAATGCAGGCTAACGGTTCTGAAAATGTTGGTTCCGAAGGCACAAACGAAAAATCCGGATGGACGGTAATTATTAATAATTACCTATTTCGCAAGCGTTCGATCATTTAACGGCTCGTCCGATTTACGCAGGTCGGCTTGATAAACGGAAAGTTCAAGTATCTGACTGCCGAGACCTTTGGATTTAAAATCAACGCGAATGGCTCGAGTTTAAAAAAGAAGCAATTATGGACCTTAGAGGGTAGCGAACAACAAGTTTATCTCCGATCTCATTTAGACCGTTACTTGGCGGTGGATCAGTTTGGAAATGTTACTTGCGAGGCGGAGGATCCCAGCGAACGTGTAACCAGATAGAATCCGATTGGTATAATGCAGGCTAACGGTTCTGAAAATGTTGGTTCCGAAGGCACAAACGAAAAATCCGGATGGACGGTAATTATTAATAATTACCTATTTCGCAAGCGTTCGATCATTTAACGGCTCGTCCGATTTACGCAGGTCGGCTTGATAAACGGAAAGTTCAAGTATCTGACTGCCGAGACCTTTGGATTTAAAATCAACGCGAATGGCTCGAGTTTAAAAAAGAAGCAATTATGGACCTTAGAGGGTAGCGAACAACAAGTTTATCTCCGATCTCATTTAGACCGTTACTTGGCGGTGGATCAGTTTGGAAATGTTACTTGCGAGGCGGAGGATCCCAGCGATCCAGGCTGCGCCTTTCAAATCCAACTGGCTTCCGACGGTACTTGCAATTTTTATTATTTAAAACGTACCACGGAACATCTGAAATAAAACGTTTTGTATATTCTTTGATGAAGGAAGCGGAAGATGGGCTCTGAAGAATATTCAGAGAGGATATTTCCTTGGTTCTAGCCAGGATGAACTGAAATGCACGGCCAAAGCTCCTGGCGAAGCGGAATATTGGCTTGTACACCTTGCCGCCAGGCCTCAAGTAAGCTCTCGATATTTGTCGAGCCTTCGATATCGACTAGACGATCTAAATAAAAATTGATTTAGGTGAATCTAAAATCTGCGGGGAGGAAACGATTTGCTCACTTGAGCGCGACGCAAGACGAGATTCACGTAGACGCACCAGTTCCTTGGGGAGAAGATACCCTTTTTACTCTAGAATTCCGGGCTTCCTCGATGGAAGATGATAGTCACGATAAATTCGTGGGTGGTCACTACGCTCTACATACTTGCAACAATAAGTATCTGGCGCGCGATGGTAAACTGTTGGATAGTTGCACGCGAGACTGTCTTTACGCCGCCGAATTTCACGCTGGGCTACTTGCTCTCAGGTGAGTCTTAACATCCTGCGATGCTCCTCGTATTCTATGATTTATATAAAAATAAAAATACGAATTAAAGAGATCTGTACGGAGCGTACTTGGCGCCCATTGGAAGCAAGGCAGTTCTGAAATCAAGATCAACGACTGTAACGCGAGATGAGCTGTTCTCCTTAGAAGAGTCATTACCGCAAGCTTCCTTTGTTGCCGCTTTGAACCAACGATACGTGTCCGTGAAACAAGGTATCTTCTAACCATTTCCCATCATACATTTTCACCTGTGCGGATTAAATCATTCACTCCTTTTAACGATCATAATTCCAGGAGTCGATGTGACTGCCAATCAGGACGAGATCTCCGGGCACGAAACTTTCCAGCTCGAGTTCGATCGCGTGACTAAGAGATGGTACGTGCGTACCATGCAGGACCGTTACTGGAGCCTCGAAGCCGGAGGAGGAATCCAAGCGTCGGAGCACAAACGCTCGTCGAACGCTCTTTTCGATTTGATATGGCAGTCCGACGATGGCACGGTCGCGTTGCGCGCTAACAACGGGAAATTCTTGGCGACGAAGCGTTCCGGGCATTTGTACGCGAACGCGGATTCGGTGAACGGACTGGACTCGGACGCCAGCAAATATTATTTCTACTTGATGAACAGGCCCGTTTTAGTGTTACGTTGTGAACAGGGATTCGTAGGACCCAAGAGCTCAGCTAGCCCGAAGTTAGAGTGCAACAAAGCTATTTACGAAACGATTAGAGTAGAGAGATGCGAGCGCGGGATCGTTAGATTTAAAGGTAAGTTTCACATTCTGATGTTTCTCGCAGAACTGTTCGTAATTTGCTATGGATTGCATTTACGTTTCAGGTCAAAACGGAAAATACTGGCACGCGGACAGCGAGGGAGTGACCGTCGACTCGGACATGCCTTCCGACGGTTTCTACTTGGAGCTACGAGAACCGTCTCGTATCTGTATCAAACATACGGACGGCAGATATCTCACTGCAGGGAAGAACGGCGCGCTGCGTCTCGGGGATACGGATTACCAGTCTGCGACAAAATGGGAATTTTAATCAGCCAAACGAACATCGAGAGTTGTGTTCTTTTAACATTTCATCGATCCGGTATATTAGAAGTATGCTTTTTAGAGTTTTATATTTGAAACGGTAATATCTAACGTTATCAAGCAGTTTGTTACAGGGTTTCATGTTTTACTTCATACGCGTATATATTGTTAGTGAAAAATATATTCAGAAGCAATAGGACACTCGAGATGAAAGGTTTAAAAGAACACGGCTAGAATTCAACTGCCCCTTTTTATAGCTTCGAATATAATCTAATATGATATTTACAAAATACGGGGAGAGCTCCTACTGAGTACTTAATTAGAAAGTAACTCGTCGAATTAATTTTTCCAACATTTTTTATATTTCTACTGACTGTATCCACACGAAATATCGTATAAGACTGATCATTCGCATGTTCGCAGAATAATTAACGATTATTACATCGTGATAATTTAAACAAACAACTAACACGGTTTTCCACTATCTCTGAATTAACGAGCAATCAACCAATATCTCATTGTGTAAATTAAAATCGACTGAGCTTTCATTTAAAGTGTGTTATTTGAAATAATTATTTATTTTTTATTCAACACTTAACCGATTGGTAAGTCTCCGTTACAACGAATTACCCAGTTGCAACCCATCGAATAATTTTACAAAATTTTATCGTTTGCAACTGTAGTATATACTATATTTTGTTTGATTAGCGAGAAAGTTTTCATTTCGAGGAAATAACTAATCGACACTGACAACGTAGCCGATCGACTAAGTGTTTAAAAGATCAGCTTTCTAGTCTTCGTATTAATATATTAACATTAACACTTAATATTTGAATTTTTCTACAGCATCTCGAACACTAGACGGCATACCTTGGACTATATCAATAAGTTTGATAAAAGCATTCGTTCGATACACATTATGTATTTCCCTTTTATTACCGATGAGTTTTATACACGCTAGGTACTAATATAAACACGCACAGTTATGTGATTAGTACATATATATATATACATTGCTATCTAGTGTATCTCCATGCCTTTGAGAAAAATCGATGCAATAATCGAATTAATCTGTATAATTTGAGAACACGCTTTCTCTACTTAAGAAATTCACATTCCGTTCGCTGTGTGCAATGGTCGAAACGTTTCCACGTGAAACAATCTCATTCATCTCTGAGCCCTCATTCGAATCGTAAATCTTGTAACGAACAAAATCATAAACTACTATTAGAAATGCTCTGTGGGCGTGTAATTTATCGATTTAGCTTATAAGTGAAAAATTTTTCCCTGTCTCTCACGACGAGGGAAAAATTATTTTTCGATATGCTTTTTACCTTTTCATACTTTTTTATCTGCTCTCTATTTTTTATATATATGAACGAGACTCGAGACGATGTCGTTACTTCGGCGAAACTATCTGTATAATTTATATTATTTATCATACAGAGGAAAGCGGGACAAAGTAAATGTATTATGTAAGCAATAAATTCTGCTATTGAACATTCCGCCTTGATCATTCCGCGTAAAAAGAGAAACCTGCGAGATCGTTATCAAAATATTGTTTATTTACAATTATTCGTCCATAACTTTGTTGTACTCGCTAAACATTATCTTGATAGTCGGATAAAAAAGAGGCAACAGAGGTAGCTGCGGTAATTTTAGCTCCATGTTATCGTAAGCGAGTCCAACGTTCGATTCCTTCTCCGGCAGGGCAGGGATCTTCGAATAACGCTGACTGAAATGCGTCAGCAACGTGAATTTCGCGTTCATATACTTTCCAGCGTTGATCGCCTCCGACGTTGTCGCGTGCAATTTACGTTTCGCTAATAATTCAAGACCGTCCTCCATTGTAGCCTCGTGAATCAACAGGTCGCAATCTTGTCCCAGTTGTATAAGATTTTGAGAAAACATAGTATCACCGCTGAAACAGCGTTTCGTTTTACATCCAATATTATCATTCGTACGTAATTACTTTACCTATAAACGATCTTCTTGCCGTTCTTCAGAGTGATAGCAATGCCGAATGAGAATTTGCAATGTACCACATAAATTGTATTGATTTCCTGAACATTTAGCACGTCGTAAAGCTTACTCTCAATGGCTGCACCTAGCATATGATGATTCATATAAAAATCCGCATTCGTCAGTATCGAGTACTGCTGACTGATCGATTCAAACCGATCGTTGTAAAAGTTCAGCCACGGTATCATACATTTCGGGATCATTAAATATAATATATCGTTCGTTAAACGTTTTCTTCTCTGCAATAACCCAATGAGCCCCATGTGATGGTCCGCGTGTATATGCGATATGTAGATTGCCTGCAAACAGGAGTTTATGAAAGAAAATTAACTTAAGTGCATAGAAAGAAACAAATGAAATATACTTTGATGCCACGCAGAATATCGTCGCCCTTCGAGACACCGTAAAACCTAATGATCTGGCCAAGAGTGCCTTCACCGCAGTCTAACAGTATACTACTGTCTTCGGTAATTCGTAAAAGAATGCCGCTTGTATTTCGAACTTTATTCGGTACACTGCAGCCAGTGCCCAACATCACGATCCTTGGATAATCCGAAATATATTTTAAATTAAGTTCAGCCGACTTTCTTTCAATG